>JAYMFT010116499.1:0-27508 GCA_038088735.1 Panulirus argus
ACAAATGAAAACATGTGTATGCAGACTACCTCTTTGCAGAAGCATTGATGGAACTGGCAAGAAACCAAACAAACCAATGAAGGACAAACGTCAATACAATATACGAGTGTGTGAGAAACCAGTGAGGGATAAACATCAATACAATATGTGGGTGTGTGAAAAACCACTAACGAATAAATCTCAATACAATATGCGAGTGTTTGAAAACCACTGAGGGATACACCATAATATAATATGAGAATGTGTCAGAAACCACTGAGGAATAAACCACAATACAATATTTGAGTGTGTTAAAAACAATTGAGGGATATACCTCAACACAATACACGAGTGTGTGAGAAACCAGAGAGAAATATACGTCAATACAATATGCGAGTGTGTGAGAAACCCATGAGAGATAAAAGTGAATATAATATGAAAGTGTATGAGAAACCAGTGAGGGATATACCTTGATACAATATGAAAGTGTGTGAGAAACCAGTGAGGGATAAACCTCAACACAATATTAAATTGTATGAGAAACATGAGAGGGATGAATTTCAATATAATATGAGAGTTTGTGAGAAACAGGTGAGGGGTAAACCCAAGTACAATGAGAGTGTGTGAGAAACCACTGAGGGATAAATCTCAATGCAATTTGACAGTGTGAGAAACCAGTGAGGGATAAACCTCAATACAATATGAAATTGTGTTAGAAACCAGTGAGGGATAAACGTAAATACAATATCAGAGTGTATTAAAAACCAGTGTGGGATAAACCTCAATACAATATGAGTGTTTGTGAGAAACCAGTTAGGGGTAAACTTCAATAGAATATGAGAGTGTTTGAGAAACCACTAAGGGATAAACCTCAACAAAATATAGGAGTGGGCGAGAAACCAGTCAGGGATGAATCTGAATACAATATGAGAGAGTGTGAGAAAACAGTGAGAGATAAACATCAATACAACATGCAAATGTTTGAAAAATTAGTAAGGGAAGAATCTCAATACAATATGCGAGTGTTTGAGAAACCATTGAGGAATAAATCTCAGTAGAAAATGCGAGTGTGTGAGAAACCAGTGAGAGAAAAATCTCATTACGAGTGTGTGAGAAACCAGTGAAGGATACACCTGAGTATAATATGAGAGTGTGTGAGAAAACCTCAATAAAATATGCGAATGTGTGAGAAATAAGTGAGAGATGAACCTCAATACAATATGCGAATGTATGAAAAAACAGTGAGGGATAAACCTCAATACAATATATGAGTGCTTGAGAAACCATTGTGGGATAAATCTTAATAAAAATGAGAGTGTGTAAGAAACTCGTGAGAGAAAAACCTCAATACAATATGATTATGTGTGATCAACCAGTGAGGGATAAAACTCAGTACAAATGAAAGTGTGTGAGAAACCAGTGAGGGATAAATCTCATTACAAAATGAGAATGCGTGAGAAACCAGTGAGGGATAAACCTCAGTACAATATGCGACTGTTTGAGAAACCAGTTAGGGATACACCCAAATACAATATGAGAGTGTTTCAGAAACCAGTGAGGGATGAACCTCAATACAATAAAAGAGTGTTTGAAAAGCCATTGAGGAATAAACCTCAATACAATATACGAGTGTGTGCGAAACCAGTGAGAAATAAATATCAATACAATTTGTGAGTGTGTGAGAAACCAGAGATTGATAAAACTGAATACAATAAGAGAGTGTGTGAGAAACCAGTGAGGGATACACCTAAATACAATATGAGATTGTGTGAGAAACCAGTAAGGGATGAAACTCAATACAATATTAGAGTGTGTGAGAAACATGAGAGGGATGAATTTCTATATAATATGACACTTTATGAGAAACAAGTGAGGGGTAAACCTCAGTACAATATGACAATGTGAGAGAAACCACTGAGGGATAAATCTCAATACAATATGACAGAGTGTGAGGAACCAGTGTGGGATAAACCTAAATACAATATGAAATTGTGTCAAAAACAAGTGATTTATAAACGTAAATATAAAATCAGAGTGAGTTTAAAACAAGTTTGGGATAAACCTCAATACAATATGATTGTTTGTGAGAAACCAGTTAGGGATAAACTTCAATAGAATATGAGAGTGTTTGAAAAACCACTAAGGGATAAACCTCAACAAAATATAAGAATGGGTGAGAAATCAGTGAGGGATAAATGTGAATACAATATGAGAGAGTGTGGGAAACCAGTGAGAGATAAACCCCAATGCAAAATATGTTTGAAAAATTAGTAAAGGAAAAACTTCAATACAATATGCGAGGGTTTGAGAAACAATTGAGGGATAAACCTTAATACAAAATGCGAGTGTGTGAGCAACCTCTGAGAGAAAAAATTCAATACAATATGAGTGCGTGTGAGAAACCAGTGAGGGATAAACCTAAGTACAACATGAGAGTAGTGATAAACCGGTGAGGGAAAAACCTCAATAAAATACGCGAATGTGTGAAAAATCAGTGAGGGATAAACCTCAATACAATATGCGATTGTGTGAAAAATCAGTTAGGGATAAACCTCAATACAATATGCGAGTGTTTAAGAAACCATTCAGGAAGAAACCTCAATACAAAATGCGAGTATGTAAGATACCAGTGAGAGAAAAATCTCAATACAATATGGGTGTATGTGATCAACCAGTGAGGGATAAACCTAAGTACAATATGAGAGTGTGTGAGAAACCAGTGAGGGATAAATCTCATTACAAAATTAAAGTGTGTGAGAGACCAGAGGGATAAACAAAAATACAATATTAGAGTGTGTGAAAAACCAGTGACGGATAAACTCAATATAATATGAGTGTGTGAGGATCCAGTGAGGAATAACTTTCAATACAAAATGAGAGGGTATGAGAAAACAGTGAGGGATAAATCTCATTGTAATATAAGGATATATAAGAAATCAGTGAGGAATAAACCTTAATACATTATGAGAGTGTGTGAAAAATCGGTGAGGGATAAACCTCAATGCAATATGAGGGTGTGTGAGAAGCCAGTAAAGGATAAACCTCAAAACAATATGACAGTGAGCGAAAAACCAGTGAGGGATAAATCTCAATACAATATGAGTGTGCGAGAAACCTGTTAGGGATAAACCTCAATATAATAGGAGATTGTGTGCGAAAAAGTTAGGGATAAACATCAATACAATATGAGAAGGTATGAAAAACCAGTGAAAGATAAACCTTAATACAATATGAAAGTGTTAGAGAAACTAGTGATGGATAAACCTCATTACAATATAATAGTGTTTGAGACACCAGTGAGGGAAAAACCTCAATACAATATGAGAGTGTTAGAGAAACCAGTGAGGGAAAAACCTGAATACAATAGGAGTGTGTGAAAACGCAGTAAGAGATAAACCTCAATACAATATGAGAGTGTGTCAGAAACAAGTGAGGGATAAACCTAAATGCAATATGACATTGTGTGAGAAAACAGTGGGGGATAAACCTCAATACAATATGAGGATGTGTGAGAAACCACTGAGGGATGAATCGCAACACAATATGAGATTTTGTGAAAACCAGTGAAGGATAAACCTCATTACAGTATGATAGTGTTTGAGACACCAGTGAGGGATAAACCTAATTACAGTATGAGAGTGTGTGAAAAACCAGTGAGGGATGAACCTCAATACACTCTGAGACTGTGTGAGAAACAAGTGAAGGATAAATCTCAATACAGTATGAACGTGAGCGAGAAACCGGTGAGGGATAAAACTGAATACAATATGAGCGTATGTGAGAAACCTATGTAGGATAAACCTGAATACAATAAGAGAGTGTGTGAGAAATCAGTGAGGGATAAGCATCAATACAATATGACAGTGTGCGAGAAGCCAGTGAGGGATAAACCTCAATACAATATGAGAGTGTGTGAAAAACCAGTAGGGATAAACCTCAATAAAATATGAAAGTGTGAGAGAAACCTGTGAAGGATAAACCTCACTACAATATGATAGTGTTTGAGACACCATTGAGAGATAAACCTCAATACAATATGAGAGTGTGTGATAAACCAGTGAGGGATAAACCTCAATATATTATGAGAGTGTGGGAAAAATCAGTGTAGGATAAACCTCACTACAATATGATAGTGTTTGAGACACCAATGAGGGATAAACCTCAATATGATATGAGAGTGGTAGAGAAACCAGTGAAGGATAAACCTCAGTACAATATGAGAGTGTGTAAGAAAACAGTGAAGGATAAACATCAATACAATAGGAGATTCTATGACACACAAGTGAGGAAAAATGTCAAAACAGTCTGAGAATGTGTGAGAAACCAGTGATGGATAAACCTGAAAACAAAATGAAAGTGTATGAGAAACCAGTGAGGGATAAACCTTAATATAATATGAGAGTGTGTGAGAAACTAATATGAGATAAGCATCAGTAAAATATGAGAGTGTGCGAGAAACCAGTGAGGGATAAACCTCAATACAATATGGGAGAGTGTGAAAAACCAGTTAGGATAAACCTCAATAAAATATGAGTGTGAGAGAAACCTCTGAAGGATAGCCCTCATTACAATATAATTGTGTTTGATACACCATTGAGGGATAAACCTCAATACAATATGAGAGTGTGTGAGAGACCAGTGAGGGACAAACATCAATACAATATGATAGTGTGAGAGAAACCAGTGAAGGATAAACCACATTACAATATGATAGTTTCTGAGACACCAGTGAGGGATAAACCTAAACCCAATATCAGAGTGTGTGAGAAACCAGTGAGGGATAAACGTGAATACAATATGAAAGTGTGCGGGAAACCAATGACGGAAAAAACAATACAATATGAGTGTGTGTGAGAAACCAGAGAAGGATAAACTTGAATACCATATGAGAATGTGTGAGAAAATAATGAAGGATAAACATCAATACAATATTAGAGTGTGCGAGAGACCAGTGAGGGTTAAATCTCAATACAATATGAGAATATGTGAAAAACCAGTGAGGGATAAACCTCAATACAATATGAGAGTGTAAGAGAAACTAGTGTTGGGTAAACCTCATTACAATATTATAGTGTCTGAGACAACAGTGAGGAATAAACCTCAGTACAATATGATATTGTGTCAGAAAACAGTGAGGAATAAACCTCAATACAATATGATTGTTTGAGAAACCAGTGAGGGATAAAACTCAATGCAATAGGATAGTTAGTGAGAAACCAGTGATGGATAAACCCAAAACAATATGAGAATGTGTGAAAAACCAGTGATGGATAAACCTCAATACAATATGAGAGTGTATGAGAAACTAGTGAGGGATGAACCTCAAGAAAATATGAGAGTTTTTGAGAAACCAGTGAGGGATAAACCTCAATACAATAGTAGAGTGTGTGAAAATCCAGTGAGGATGAACCTCAATAAAATATGAGAATGTGTGAGAAACCAGTGAGTGATAAACCACAATATAATATGAAAGTTTGTGAGAAACCAGTGAGGGATATATGTCAATACAACATGATAGTGTGTGGGAAGCCAGTGAGGAATAAACCTCAAAACAATATGAGAGTGTGTGAAAAACCAGTCAAGGATAGACCTCAACCCAATATGAGAGTGTTTTAGAAACCAGTGAAGGATAATCTCTACACAATATGAGAGTGTGTGAGAAACCAGTTAGGGATAAACCTCAACACTATATCAGAGTGTGTGAGAAACCAGTGAAGGATAAACGTCAACACATAATATAAATGTGTGAGAAACCAGTGAGGGATAAACCTCAATAAAGTATGAGATTGTGTGAATAACCAGTAAGGGATAAACCTCACTACAATATGCGAGTGTTTAAGGAAGGAGATAGGGATAAACCTCAGTACAATATGAGAGTGTTTGAGAAACCAGTGAGGGATAAACATCAATACAATATGAGAGTGTTTGAGAAACCAGCGAGGGATTTACCTCAATACAATATGAGATTTAGTGAAAAACCAGTGAAAGGCAAACGTCAATACAATATGCGATAGTGTGAAAAACCAGTGTGGGATAAACTTCAATACGACATACGAGTGTGTCAAAAACCACTGAGGAATAAACCTCAATACAATGTGCGAGTGTTTGAGGATCCAGTGAGGGATACACCCTAATACAATATGAGAGTGTGTCAGAAACCAGTGAGGGATAAACCTCAATACAATATAACAGTTTGTGAAAAATCATAATTAGATAAACAACAATACAATATGCGAGTGTCTGAGAAACCAGTGAGAAATAAACATCAATACAATATGCGAGTGTGAGAGAAACCAGTGAGGGATAAAATTGAATACAATATGAGAGTGTGTGAGAAACCAGTAAGGGATACACCTGAATACAATATGAGAGTGTGTGAGAAAGCAGTGAGGGAGTAACCTTAATACAATATTAGAGTGTGTGAGAAACATGAGAAGGATGAATTTCAATATAATATGAGAGTTTGTGAGAAACAAGTGAGGGGTAAACCTCAGTACAATATGAGAGTGTGTGAGAAAACACTGAGGGATATATCTCAATACAATATGACAGTGTGTGAGAAACCAGTGAGGGATAAACCTCTATACAATATGAAATTGTGTCAGAAACCAGTGAGGGATAAACGTAAATATAATATCAGAGTTATTAAAAACCAGTAACGGATAAACCTCAATACAATATGAGTGTTTATGAGAAACCAGTTGAGGAAAACTTCAATAGAATATGAGAGTGTTTGAGAAACCACTAAGGGATAAACCTCAACAAAATATAAGAGTGGTTGATAAACCAGTGAGGGATATATCTGAATACAATATGAGAGTGCGTGAGAAACCAATGAGGGATAAATATCAATACAATATGAGAATGTGCGAGAAACCAATGAGGGATGAACCTCAATACAATATGAGAGTGTGTGAAAGACCAGTTAGGGATAAATCTCAATAAAATATGAAAGTGTGACAGAAACCTGTGAGGGATAAACCTTATTACAATATGATAGTGTTTGAGACACCTTTGAGGGATAAACCTCAATACAATATGAGAGTGCATGAGAAACCATTGAGGGATAAACCTGAATACAATATAAGAGTGTGAGAAAAACCAGTGAAGGATAACCCTCATTACAATATGATAGTTTTTGAGACACCAGTAAGGGAAAAACCAAAATACAATATGAGAGTGTGGGAAAAACTAGTGAGGGATAAACATCAATACAATATGAAAGTGTGCGGGAAACCAGTGAGGGAAAAAAGTGAATACAATATGAGCGTGTGTGAGAAAGCAACGGTGGATAAACTTGAATACAATATGAGAGTGTGTGAGAAACCAGTGAAGGATAAACATCAATACAATATGAGAGTCTGCGATAAACTAGTGCGGGTTAAACCTCAATACAATACAAGAATGCATGAAAATCCAGTGAAAGATAAACCTTAATACAATATGAAAGTGTGAAAGAAACTAATGAAGGATAAACCTCATTACAATACTATAGTGTTTGAGACAAAGTGAGGGATAATCCTCAATACAATAGGGGATTGTGTGGAAAACCAGTTAGGGATAAACCTTAGTACAATAGGAGAGGGTGTAAGAAACCAATACGGGATAAAACTCAATATAATATGAGAGTGTGTCAGAAACCAGTGAGGGATAAACCTTAATACAATATGAGAATGTTTGACAAACCAATGAATGATAAACCTCAATAAAATATCAAAGTGTGTGAGAAACAGTGAGGGATATACGTCAATACGATATGATAGTGTGTGGGAAACCAGTGAGGGGTAAACCTCAATATAATATGAGAGTGTGTGAAAGACCAATGAGGAATAAACCTCAACACAAAATGAAATTGTCTGAGAAACCAAAATGAGAGTGTGTGAGAAACCAGTGAAGGATAAACGTCAACGGAAAATTCGAATGTATGAGAAACCAGTGAGGGATAAGCCTCAGTAGAATATGAGAGTGTGTGAGAAACCAGTGAGGGATAAACCTCAATACAATATATGAGAGTGTTTCAGAAAACAGAGAAGGATTTACCTCAATACAATAGGAGCGTTAGTGAAAAACCAGTGAAGGACGAACGTTAATACAATATGCGATTGTGTGAGAAACTAGTGAGGGATAAACTTCAAAACAATATGCGAGTATGTGAAAAAACACTGAGGAATAAACCTCAACACAATATGCGAGTGTTTGAGAAACCAGTCAGGGATACACCCTAATACAATATGAGAGTGTGTCAGGAACCAGTGATGGATAAACCTCAATACAATAAAAGAGTGTGTGAAAAACAATTGATGGATAAACCTTAATACAATATACGAGTGTGTGAGAAACCAGTGACAAATAAACATCAATACAATAAGCGAGTTTGTGGGAAACCAGTGAGGGATGAAAATGAATACGATATGAGAGTGTGTGAGAAACCAGTGAGGGATACACCTGAATACAATATGAGAGTGTGTGAAACACCAGTGAGGGATAAACCTGAATACAATATTAGAGTGTGTGAGAAACATGTGAGGGATGAATTTCAATATTATACGAGAGTTTATGAGAAACAAGTGAGGGGTAAACCTCAGTACAATATGAGAGTGTGTGAGAAACCACTGAGGGATAAATCTTAATACAATATGACATTGTGTGAGAAACCAGTGAGGGATAAACCTCAATACAATATGAAATTGTGTCAGAATAAAGTGAGGGGTAAACGTAAATACAATATCAGAGTGTGTTAAAAAGCGGTGTGGGATAAACCTCAATACAATAAGAGTGTTTGTGAGAAGCCAGATATGGATAAACTTCAGTAAAATTTGAGAGTGTTTGAGTAACCACTAAGTGATAAACCTCAAAAAAATAAAAGAGTGGGTGAAAAAACAGTGAGGGATATATCTAAATACAATATGAGAGAGTGTGAGAAAAAAGTGAGGGATAAACATCAATACAAAATGCGAATGTTTGAAAAATTAGTGAGGGAAAAACCTCAGTACAATATGCGAGTTTTTGAGAAACCATTGAGGGATAAACCTCAATACAAAATGCGAGTGTGTGAGCAACCAGTGAAAGAAAAATCTCAATACAATATAACTGTGTGTGATAAACCAGTGAGGGATAAACCTGAGTACAATATGAGAGTGTGTGAGAAACCACTGAGGGATAAACATCAATACAATATGAGAGTGTGCGAGAAATCAGGGAGGGATAGACCTCAATACAATATGAGAGTGTGTGAAAAACCAGTCAGGGATAAACCTGAATAAGATATGAGAGTGTAAGAGAAACCTCTGAAGGATGAACTTCATTACAATATGATAGTGTTTGAGACACCTTTTAGGGATAAACGTCAGTGCAATATGAGAGTGTGTGAGAAACCAGTGAGGGATAAACCTCAGTACAATATGAGAATGTGACAAAAACCAGTGAAGGAAAAACCTCATTTCAATATGATAGGGTTTGAGACACCAGTAAGGGATAAACCTAAATACAATATGAGAGTGTGTGAGAAATCAGTGAGGGATAAACATCAATACAATAGGAAAGTGTGCGGGAAACCAGTGAGGGATAAAACTGAATATAACATGAGAGTGTGTGAGAAGCTAGTGAGGGATAAACTTGAATACAATATGAAAGTATGTGAGAAACCAGTGAAGGATAAACATCAATACAATATGAGAATGTGCGAGAAACCAGTGAGGGTTAAACCTCAATACAATATGAGAATGAGTGAAAAACCAGTGACGGATAAACCTCGATACAATATGAGAGTGTGAGAGAAACTAGTGAAGGATAAACTTCATCACAATACTATAGTGTTTGAGACAACAGTGAGGGATAAACCTCAGGACAATATGATATTGTTCCAGAAACCAGTGAGGAATAAACCTCAATACAATATAAGAGTGTGTGAGAAACCAGCAATGGATAAAGCTCAATACAATAGGGGAGTTAATGAGAAACCAGTGAGGGATATACCTCAATACAAAATGAGAATTTGTGAGAAACCAGTGATGGATAAACCTCAGTACAATATGAGAGTGTGTGAGAAACCACTGAGGGATGAGCATCAATACAATATGAGAGTTTTTGAGAAGACAGTGAGGGATAAACCTCAATACAATAGGAGAGTGTGTGAGAGACCAGTTAGGTATAAACCTCAATACAATAGGAGAGTGTTTGAGAAAACAATAAGAGATAAAACTCAATACAATATGAGAGTGTGTCAGAAACCAGTGAGGAATAAATCTCAGTACAATATGAGAAAGTGTGAGAAATCAGTGAGTGATAAACCTCAATAAGATATGAACGTGTGTGAGAAACCAGTGACGGATATACGTCAATACAATATGATAGTGTGTGGGAAACTAGTGAGGGATAAATCTCAAAACAAAATGAGGGTGTGGGAGAAACCAGTGAGGGATAAACCTCAACACAATACGAGAGTGTATGAGAAACCAATGAGGCATAATCTCTACATAATATGAGAGTATGTGAGAAACCACTAAGGGATAAACCTGAATACCATATCAGAGTGTGTGAAAAACCAGTGAAGGAAAAACGTCAACACAAAATGCGAATGTGTGAGAAACCAGTGAGGGATAAACCTCAACAGAATATGTGAGTGTGTGAGAAACCAGTAAGGGATAAACCTTAATACAAAATGTGAGTGTTTGAGGAACAAGAGAGAGATAAACCTCAGTACAATATGAGAGTGTTTGAGAAACCACTGAGGGATATACTTCAATACAATATAAGAGTGTTTGAGAAACCAGAGAGGGATTTACCTCAATACAATATGAGAGTTAGTGAAAAACCATTGAAGGGCAAACGTCAATACAATAAACGATTGTGTGAGAAACCACTGAGGGATGAACTTCAATACAATATGCGAGTGTGTGAAAAACCACTGAGGAATAAACTTCAATATAATATGCGAGTGTTTGAGAAACCAGCGAGGGATACACCCTAATACAATATGAGAGTGTGCCAGAAACCAGTGAGGGGTAAACCTCAATACATTAGAAGAGTGTGTGAAAAACCATTGAGGGATGAACCTCAATACAATATACGAGTGTATGAGAAACCAGTGAGAAATAAACATCAGTACAATATGCGAGTGTGTGAGAAACCAGTGAGGGATAAAATTGAATACAATATGAGAGTGTGTGAGAAACCAGTGAGGGATACACCTGAATACAATATGAGAGTGTGTGAAAAACCAGTGAGGGATAAACCTCAATACAATATTAGAGTGTGTGAGAAACATGAGAGGGGTGAATTTCAATGTTATATGAGAGTTTATGAGAAACAATTGAGGGGTAAACCTCAGCACAATAAGAGAGTGTGTGAGAAACCACTGAGGGATAAACCTCAATACAATATGACAGTGTGTGAGAAACCAGTGTGGGATAAACCTCAATATAATATGAAATTCTGTCAGAAACTATTGAGGGATTAAAATAAATACAATATCAGATTATGTTTAAAATCCAGTGTGGGATAAACCTCAAAACAATATGAGCGTTTGTGAGAAACCAGTAAGGGAAAACTTCAATAGAATATGAGAGTGTTTGAGAAACCATTAAGGGATAAACCTTAAAAAAATATGAGTGGGCGAGAAACCAGTGAGGGATAAATCTAAATACAATATGAGAGAGTTTGAGAAACCCAGAGGGATAAACCTCAATACAAAATGCGAATATGTGAAAAATTAGCGAGGGAAAAACCTCAATGCAATATGCGAATGCTTGAGAAACCATTGAAGGATAAACCTCAATACAAAATGCGAGTGTGTGAGCAAACTGTGGGAGAAAAATCTCAATACAATATGAATGTGTGTGAGAAACCAGTCAGGGACAAACCTGAGTAAAATATGAGAGTGTGTAAGAAACCAGTGAGGGAAAACCTTAATAAAATATGCAGATATGTGAGAAATCAGTGAGGGATAAACCTCAATACAATATGCGAATGTGTGAAAAATCAGTGAGGGATTAACCTCAATACAATATGCGAGTGTTTAAGAAACCATTGAGGGATAAACCTCAATACAAAAGGCGAGTGTGTAAGAAACCAGTGAGAGAAAAATCCCAATACAATATGGGTGTGTATGATCAACCAGTGAGGGATAAACCTCAGTACGATATGAGAGTGCGTGAGAAACCAGTGAGGGATAAATCTCATTACAAAATGAGAATGTGTGAGAAACCAGTGAGGGATAACCTGAATACAATATTAGAGTGTGTGGAAAACCAGTGAGGGATAAACTCAATACAATATGAGTGTTTGAGGAACCAGTGAGGGATAAATCTCAATACTAAATGAAAGTGTGTTAGAAAACAGTGAGGGATAAATCTCAATGTAATATAAGAATATATGAGAAACCAGTGAGATATAAACCTCAATACATTATGAGAGTATGTAAGAAATCAGTGAGGGATAATCCTCAATGCAATATGAGGGTGTGTGAGAAGCCAGTGAGGTATAAACCTCAATACAATAAGAGAGTAAGCGGGAAAACAGTGAGAAATAAATGTGAATACAATATGAGAGTGTGCGAGAAACATGTAATGGATAAACCTCAGTATGATATGAGATTGTGTGCGAAAAAGTGAGGGATAAGCCTAAATAAAACATGAGTGGGTTTGGAAAACCAGTGACGGCTAAACCTCAACACAATATGAGAGTTTGGGAGAAATCAGTGAAGGATAAACCTCATTACAATATAAGAGTGTTTGACACAACAGTGAGGGATAAACCTCAATACAATATGAGAGTGTTAGAGAAACCAGTCAGGGATAAACCTCAATACAATAGGAGAGTGTGTGAAAAAGCAGTAAGATATAAACCTCAGTACAATATGAAAGTGTGTCATAATCCAGTGAGGGATAAACCTAAATACAATATACGATTGTATGAGAAGCCAGTAAGGGATAAACCACAATACAATATGAAAGTGTGTGAAATAACAGTGAAGGATATACCTCAATACAATATGATAGTGTGTGAGAAACCAGTGAGGGATAAAACTCAATGAAATATGAGGGTGTGTGAGAAAACACTGAGGGATGAGCCTCAACACAATATGAGAGTTTGTGAGAAACCACTGAAGGATAAAAATCATTACAATATGATAGTGTTTGAGACACCAATGACGGATGAACCTAAATACAATATGAGAGTGTTTGAGAAACCAGTGAGGGATAAACCTTAATACAATATTAGACTGTGTGAGAAAACAATGAGGGATAAATCTCAATACAATATGAAAGTGTGCGAGAAACCGGTGAGAGAAAAACCTGAATACAATATGAGCGTGTGTGAGAAACCAGTGAGGGATAAACCTCAGTACAATATGATAGTATGTGAAGAAACAGTTAGGGATAAACCTCAATAAACCATGAAAGTGTTAGAGAAACTTGTGAAAGATAAACCTCATTACAATATGAGGGACAAACCTCAATACAATATGAGAGTGTGTGAGAAACCAGTGAGGGATAAACCTCAATACAATATGAGATTGTGGGAGAAATCAGTGTATGATAAACCTCACTACAATATGATAGTGTTTGAGACACCAGTGAGGGATGAACCTCAATACGATATGAGTGTTAGAGAAACCAGTGAAGGATATACCTTAGTACAATATGAGAGTTTGTAAGAAAGAAGTGAGGGATAAAAATCAATACAATAGGAGAATATGTGAGACAAAAGTGAGGGATAAATCTCAAAACAATATGAGAATGTGTGAGAAACCAGTGATGGATAAACCTCAAAACAATATGAGAGTATATGAGAAACCAGTGAGGGATAAACCTCAATACAATATGAGAGTTTTTGTGAAACCATTGAGGGATAAACATCAATACGATAGAAAAGTGTTTGAGAAACCAGTGAGGGATAAACCTCAATACAATAGGAGAGTGTGTGAGAAGGCATTAAGGGATAAACCTCAATACAATCTGAGAGTATGTCAGAAACCAGTGAGGGATAAACCTAAATACAATATGACGATGTGTGAGAAACGAAAGAGGGATAAACCTCAATACAATTTGAAATGTGTGAAGAAACAGTGAAGGATATATCTCAAAACAATATGATTGTGTGTGAGAAACCAGTGAGGAATAAACCTCAATACAATATGAGGATGTGTGAAAAACCACTGAGGGATGAACCTTAACACAATATGAGAGTTTGTGAGAGACTAATGAAAGATAAAACTCATTACCATATGATAGTGTTTGAGACACCAGTGAGGGATAAACTTAAATGAAATATGAGAGTGTGTGAGAAACCAGTGAGGGATAAACCTCCATATAATATGTCACTGTGAGCAAAGTGAGGGAAAAATTCAATACAATACGAAAGTGTGCGAGAAACCAGTGAGGGATAAAACTGAATACAATATGAGCGTTTATGAGAAACCAGTGAGGGATAAACCTGAATTCAATATGAGAGTGTGTGAAAAACCAGTGAGGGATAAACATCAATACAATATGAGAGTGTGCGAGAAACAATTGAGGGATAAACATCAGTACAATATGAGATTGTGTGAAAAACCAGTTAAGGATGAGCTTAAATAATATATGAGAGTATGAGAGAAACCTGTGAAGGATAAACCGCATTACAATATGATTGTGTTTGACACACCATTTAGGGATAAACCTCAGTACAATATGAAAGTGTGTGAAAAACCAGTGAGGGATAAACCTCAATACAATATGAGAATGTGAGAGAAACCAGTGAAGGATAAACCTCATTACAATATGAAGTGTTTGAGACACCAGTGAGAGATAAACCTAAATACAATATGAGAGTGTGTGAGAAACCAGTGAGGGATAAACGTCAATCCAATATGAAAGAGTGCGGGAAACCAGTGAGGGATAAAACTGAATACAATATGAGCGTGTGTGAGAAACCATTCAGGGATAAATTTGAATTCAATATGAGAGTGTGTGAGAAAACAGTGAGGGTTAAAGCTCAGTACAGTATGAGAATATGTGAAAAACCAGTGACGGATAAACCTTACTTCAATATGATAGTGTGAGAGAAAAAAGTGAAGGATAAACCTCATTACAATACAAGAGTGTTTGAGACTACAGTGAGGAATAAACCTCAGTACAATATAATATTGTGTCAGAAAACAGTGAGGAATAAACCTCAATACAATATGAGAGTGTTTGACAAACCAGTGAGGGATAAACCTCAATACAATAGGAGAGTTAGTGAGAAACGAGTGATGGATGAACCTCAAAAAGAAAGTGAATATGTGAGAAACCGGTGATGGAAAAACCTGAATACAATAAGAGAATGTGTGAGAAACCAGTGAGGAATAAACATCAATACAATATGAGAGTGTGCGAGAAACCAGTGAGGGAAAAACCTCAATATAATATGATTGTATGTGAAAAACCAGTTAGGGAAAAACCTCAATAAAATATGAAAATGTAAGAGAAACCTATGAAGGATAAACCTCATTACAATATGATAGTGTTTTAGACACAATTGAGGGACAAACCTTAATACAATATGAGAGTGTGTGAGAAACCAGTGAGGGATAAACCTCAATATAATATGACACTGTGTGAGAAAGAAGTGAGGGATAAATCTCAATACAATATGAAAGTGTGCGAGAAACCAGTGAGGGATTAAAGTGAATACAATATGAGCCTTTTTCAGAAAACAGTGAGGGATAAACCTGATTACAATATAAGCGTGTGTGAGAAACCAGTGAGGGATAAACATCAATACAATATGAGAGTGTGCGAGAAACCAGTGAGGGATAAACATCAATACAATATGAGACTGTGTGAAAGACCAGTTAGGGATGAGCTTAAATAAAATATGAGAGCGTGAGAGAAACCTGTGAAGGATAAACCTTATTACAATATGATAGTGTTTTAGACACCATTGAGGGACAAACCTCAATACAATATGAGAGTATGTTAGAAACCAGTGAGGGATAAACCTCAATATAATATGAGAGTGTGGGAGAAATCAGTGTAGGATAAACCTCACTGCAATATGATTGTGTTTCAGACACCAGTAAGGGATAAACCTCAATACGATATGAGGGTGTTAGAGAAACCAGTGAAGGATAAACCTTCGTACAATATGAGAGTGTGTAAGAAAGCAGTAAGGTATAAACGTCAATACAATAGGAGAGTGTGTGAGACACAAGTGAGGGATAAATCTCAAAAAAATATAAGAATGTGTGAGAAACCAGTGATGGATAAACCTCAAAACAATATGAGAGTGTATGAGAAACCTGTGAGGGATAAACCTCAATACAATATGAGAGTTCTTAAGATACCATTGAGGGATAAACATCAATACGATAGGAAAGTGTATGAGAAACCAGTGAGGGATAAACCTCAATACAATAGGAGAGTGTGTGAGAAGGCATTAAGGGAAAAACCTCAGTACAATCTGAGGGTGTGTCAGAAAGCAGTGAGGGATAAACCTAAATACAATATGAAGATATGCGAGAAACCAGTGAGTGATAAACCTCAATACAATATGAAAGTGTGTGAAGAAACAGTAAAGCATATATCTTAATACAATATGATTGTGTGTGAGAAACCAGTGAGGGATAAACCTCAATACAATATGAGGGTGTGTTAGAAACCACTAAGGGATGAACCTCAACACAATATGAGAGTTTGTGAGAGACCAGTGAAAGATAAACCTCATTACCATATGATAGTGTTTGAGACACCAGTGAGGGATAAATTTGAATACAATATGAGAGTGTGTGTGAAACCAGTGAGGGTTAAAGCTCAATACAGTATGACAATATGTGAAAAACCAGTGAGGGATAAACCTCAATACAATATGAGAGTGTGAGAGAAAAAAGTGAAGGATAAACCTCATTACAATACTACAGTGTTTAAGCAAACAGGGAGGATTAAACCTCAGTACAATATGATATTGTGTCAAAAAGCAGTGAAGAAAAAACTTCAATACAATATGAGAGTGTTTGAGAAACCAGTGAGGGATATAACTAAATACAATAGGAGAGATAGTGAGAAGCCAGAGATGGAAAAACCTCAAAACAATATGACAATGTGTGAGAAACCAGTGATGGAAAAACCTGAATACAATAAGAGAATGTGTGAAAAACTATTGAGGGATAAACATCAATACAATATGAGAGTGTGCGAGAAACCAGTGAGGGATAAACCTCAAAACAATATGATAGTATATGAAAAAACTAGTTAGGGATAAAATTCAATAAAATATGAAAGTGTGAGGGAACCCTGTGAAGGATAAAACCTCATTACAATATGATAGTGTTTTAGACACCATTGAGGGACAAACATCATTACAATATGAGAGTGTGTGAGAAAGCAGGGAGGGATAAACCTCAATTCAATATGAGAGTGTGGGAGAAATCAGTGTAGGAAAAACCTCACTACAATATGATAGTGTTTGAGACACCAGTGAGGGATAAACCTCAATACGATATGAGAGTGTTAGAGAAACCAGTGAAGGATGAACCTTAGTACAATATGAGAGTGTGTAAGAAAGCAGTGAGGTATAAACTTCAATACAATAGGAGAGTATGTGAGACACAAGTCAAGGATAAATCTCAAAAGAATATGAGAATGTGTGAGAAACCAGTGATGGATAAACTTCAAAACAATATGAAAGTGTATGAGAAACCAGCGAGGGATAAACCTCAATACAATATGAGAGTTTTTTTAGAAACCATTGAGGGATAAACATCAATACGATAGGAAAGTGTTTGAGAAACCAGTGAGGGATAAACCTCAATACAATAGGAGAGTGTGTGAGAAGGCATTAAGGGATAAATGTCAATACAATATGAGAGTGTGTCAGAAACCAGTGAGGGATAAACCTAAATACAATAAGAGGATGTGTGAGAAACCAGTGAGGAATAAACCTCAATACAATATGAAAGTGTTTCAAGAAAAAGTGAAGGATATATCTCAATACAATATGATTGTGTGTGAGAAACCAGTGAGGGATAAACCTCAATATAGTATGAGGGTGTGTGAAAAACCACTAAGGGATGAACATCAACACAATATGAGAGTGTATGAGAGACCAATGAAAGCTATACCTCATTACCATATGATAGTGTTTGAGACACCAGTGAGGGATAAACCTAAATACAATATGAGAGTGTGTGAGAAACCAGTGAAGGATAATCTTCAATATAATATGAGACTGTGTGTGAAAAAAATGAGGGATATATCTCAATATAATATGAAAGTGTGCGAGAAACCAGTGAGGGATAAAACTACATACAATATGAGTGTTTTTGAGAAACCAGTGAGGGATAAACCTGAATACAATATGAGAGTGTGTGAGAAACTAGTGAGGGATAAACATCAGTACAATATGAGACTGTTTGAGAAACCAGGTAGGGATGAGCCTAAATGAAATATGAGAGTGTGAGAGAAACCTGTGAAGGATAAACCGCATTACAATATAATTCTGTTTCACACTATTTAGGGATAAACCTCAATACAATATGAGTGTGTGAGAAACCGGTGAGTGATAAACCTCAATACAATATGAGAATGTGAGAGAAGCCAGTGAAGGATCAACCTCATTACAATATGAAGTGTTTGAGACACCAGTGAGGGATAAACCTAAATACAATATGAGAGTGTGTGAGAAACCAGTGAGGGATAAACGTCAATACAATATGAAAGTGTGCAGGAAACCAATGAGGGATAAAACTGAATACAATATGAGCGTGTGTGAGAAACCAGAGAGGGATAAATTTGAATAAAATATGAGAGTGTGTGAGAAACCAGTGAGGGTTAAAGCTCAATACAGTATGAGAATATGTGAAAAACCAGTGACGGATAAACCTCAATACAATATGGGAGTGTGAGAGAAAAAAGTGAAGGATAAACCTCATTACAATACTATAGTGTTTCAGACAACAGTGAGGAATAAACCACAGTACAATATGATATTGTGTCAGAAAGCAGTGAAGAATAATCCTCAAAACAATATGAGAGTTTTTGAGAAACCAGTGAGGGATATAACTCAATACAATAGGAGAGATAGTGAGAAACCAGTGATGGATAAACCTCAAAACAATATGAGAATGCTTGAGAAACCAGTGATGGAAAAACTCAATACAATATGAGAGTGTGTGGGAAACTTGTGAAGGATGAACCTAAATAAAATATGAGAGTTTTCGAGAAACCAGTGAGGGATAAACCTCAATACAATAGGAGAGTGTGTGAGAAACCAGTGACGGATAAACCTCAATACAATAGGAGAGTGTGTGAAAAACCAGTAAGGGATAAAACTCAATGCAATATGAGAGTGTGTCAAAAACCAGTGAGGGATAAACCTCAATACAATGTGAGAATGTGTGAGAAACCATTGAGTGGTAAACCTCAATATAATATGAAAATGTGTGAGAACCAAATGAGGGATATACGTTAATACAATATGATAGTGTGTGGGAAACCAGTGAGGGATAAATCTCAAAACAATATGAGGGTGTGTGAGAAACCAGAGAGGGATAATCCTCAGCAAAATATGAGAGTTTTTCAGAAACCAGTGAGGGATAATCTCTACACAATATGAGAGTGTGTGAAAAACCAGTTAGGGATAAACCTCAACACTTTATCAGAGTGTGTGAGAAACCAGTGTATGATAAACGTCAACACAAAATGCGAGTGTGTGAGAAACCAAAGAGGGATAAGCCTCAATAAAATATGAGTGTGTAAGAAACCAGTGAGGGTTAAACCTCAATACAATAAGCGAGTGTTTGAGGATAAAGAGAGGGATAAACCTCATTACAATATGATATTGTTTGAGAAACCATTGAGGGATAAACCTCAATACAATATGAGAGTGTCTGAGAAACCAGAGAGGGATTTACCTCAATATAATATGAGAGTTATTGAAAAACCAGTGAAGGACAAACGTCAATAAAATATGCGATTGGATGAGAAACCAGTGAGGGATGAACTTCAATACAACATTCGAGTGTGTGAAAAACCAATGAGGAATAAACCTTAATACAATATGCGAGTGTTTGAGAAACCAGTGAGGGATACACCCTAATACAATGTGAGAGTGTGTCAGAAACCAGTGAGGGATAAACCTCAATACAATAGAAGAGTGTGAAAAACCATTGAGGGATAAACCTCAGCACAATATACGATTGTGTGAGAAACCAGTTAGAAATAAACATCATTACAATATGCGACGGTGTGAGAAACCAGTGAGAGATAGAAATGAATACAAAATAAGAGTGTGTGAGAAACCAGTGAGGGATACACGTGAATACAATATGAGAGTGTGTGAGAAACCAGTGAGGGATAAACTTCAATACAATATTAGAGTTTATGAGAAACATGAGAGGAATGAATTTCAATATAATATGAAAATTTGTGAGAAACAAGTGAGGGATAAACCTCACTACAATATGATAGTGTGTGAGAAACCGCTGAGGGATAAATCTCTATACAATATGACAGTGTGTGAAAAACAGGTAAGGGATTAGACCTCAATACAATATGAAATTTTGTCAGAAACCAGTGAGGGATAAACGTAAATACAATATCAGAGTGTATTAAAAACCAGTAAGAGATAAACCTCAATGCAATATGAGTGTTTGTGAGACACCAGTTAGGGATAAACAATAGAATAGGAGAGTGTTTGAGAAACCACTAAGGGATAAACCGCAACAAAATATAAGAGTGGGTGAGAAACCAGTGAGGGATAAATCTGAATACAATATGAGAGAGTTTGGGAAACCAGTGAGGGATAAATCTCAATACAAAATGGGAATGTCTGAAAAAGTAGTGAGGGAATAACCTCAATACAATATGCGAGTTTTTGAGAAACTATTGAAGGATAAACCTAAATACAAAATGAAAGTGTGTGAGCAACCAATGAGAGAAAAATATCAATACAATATGAGTGTGTGTGAGAAACCAGTTAGGGATAAACCTGAGTACAATATGGGAGTGTGTGAGAAACTAGTGAGGGATAAACATCAATACAATATGAGAGTGTGCGAGAAACCAGTGAGGGATAAATCTCAATACAATATGAGATTGTGTGAAAAACCAGTTAGGGATAAACGTCAATAAAATATGAGAGTGTGTGAGAAACCAGTGAGGGATATACCTCAATACAATATAAGAGTGTGAGAGAAACCAGTGAAGGATAAACCTCATTAAAATATGAAAGACTTTGAGTCACCAGTGAGGGATCAACTTAAATACAATATGAGATTGTTTTAGAAACCAGTGAGGGATAAACATCGATACAATATGAATATGTGCGGGAAACCTGTCAGGGATAAAACTGAATACAATATGAGCGTGTGTGAGAGACCAACGAGGGATAAACTTGAATACAATATGAGAGTGTGTGAGAAACCAGAGAAGGATAAACATGAATACAATATGAGAGTGTGCGAAAAACCAGTTAGGGTTAAACCTCAATACAATATGAAAATGTTTGAAAAACCAGTTAGGGACAAACCTTCATACAATATGAGAGTGTGAGAGAAACTAGTGAAGGATGAACCTCAATACAATATGAAAGTTTTTGAGAAACCAGTGAGGGATAAACCTCAATACAATAGGAGAGTGTGTGAGAAACCAGTTAGGGATAAACCTCAATACAATAGGAGAGTGTGTGAGAAACCAGTAAGGGATAAAACTCAAAACTCAATTCAATACGAGAGTGTGTCAGAAACCAGTGAGGGATGAACCTCAATACAATAGGAGAATGTGTGAAAAACCACAGAGTGATAAACCTCAATGAAATATGAAAGTGTGTGAGAAACCAGTGAAGGATATATGTCAATATAATATGATAGTGTGTGGGAAACCAGTGAGGGATAAACCTCTAAACAATATAAGCGTGTGTGAGAAACCAGTGAGGGATAAACCTCAACACAATATGAGAGTGTGCGAGAAACCAGTGAGGGATAATCTCTACACAATATGAGAGTGTGTGAGAAACCAGGTAGGAATAAACCTCAACACTATTTCAGAGTGTGTGAGAAACCAGTGAAGGATGAACGTCAACACAAAATGCGAGTGTGTGAGAAACCAGTGAGGGATAAACCTCAGTGAAATATGAGAGTGTGTGAGAAACCAGTGAGGGATGAACCTAAATACAATATGAGAGTGTTTGAGAAACAAGGAAGGGATTTACCTGTATACAATATGAGAGTGAAAAACAAGTGAAGGACAAACGTCAATACAATATGCGATTGTGTGAGAAACCAGTGAGGGATGAACTTCAATACAATATGCGAGTGTGTAAAAAACAAGAGAGGAATAAACCTGAATACAATATGCGAGTGTTTGAAAAGCCAGTGAGGGATACACCCTAATACAAAATAAGAGTGTATCAGAAACCAATGAGGGATAAACCTCAATACAATAGAAGAGTGTGTGAAAAACCATTAAGGGATAAACCTCAATACAATATACGAGTGTTTGAGAAACCAGTGAGAAATAAACATCATTACAATATGTGAGTGTGTGAAAAACCAGTGAGGGATAAAACTGAATACATGTGAGTGTGTGAGAAACCAGTGAGGGATACACCTGAATACAATAAGTGAGTGAGTGAGAAATCATTGAGGGATAAACCTCAGTACAATATTAGAGTACATGAGAAACATGAGAGGGGTAAATTTCAATATAACATGAGAGTTTATGAGAAACAGATGAGGGGTAAACCTGAGTACAATATGAGAGTGTGTGAGAAACCACTGACGGATAAATCTCAATACAATATGACAGTGTGTGAGAAACCAGTGAGGTAAAAACCTCAATTCAATATGAAATTGTGTCAGGAACCAGTGAGGGATAAACGTAAATACAATATCAGAGTTTGTTTAAAACCAGTGTGGGATAAACCTCAATACAATATGAGTGTTTGTGAAAAACCAGTTAGGGAAAAACTTCAGTAGAATAAGAGAGTGTTTGAGAAACCACTAAGGGATAAACCTCAACAAAATATAAGAGTGGTTGAGATACCAGTGAGGGATAAATCTGAATACAATATGAGAGAGTGTGAGAAACCAATGAGGGATAAACCTCAATACAAAATGCGAATGTTTGAAAAATTAGTGAGGGAAAAACCTCAATACAATATGCGAGTGTTTGAGAAACCATTGAGGGATAAACCTCAATACAAAATGCGACTGTGTGAGCAACCAGTGAGAGAAAAATCTCAATACAAGATAAGTGTGTGTGAGAAACCAGTGAGGGATAAACCTGAGTAAAATATGAGAGTTTGTGAGAAACCAAACAGGGGAAAACATCAATAAAATATGCGAATGTGTGAAAAATCAGTGAGGGATTAACCTCAATACAATATGCGAATGTGTGAAAAATCAGTGAGGGATAAACCTCAATACAATATGCGAGTGTTTAAGAAACCATTGAGGGATAAACCTCAATACAAAATGCGATTGTGTAAGAGACCAGTGAGAGAAAAATCTCAATACAATAATGGTGTGTGATCAACCAGTGAGGGATAAACCTCAGTATAATATGAGGGTGTGTAAGAAACCAGTGAGGGATAAACCTCAATACATTAGGAGAGTGTGTGAGACACAATTGGGGGATATATCTCAAAACAATATGAGAGTGTATGAGAAACCAGTGTGGGAGGAACCTCAATACAATATGAGAGTTTGTGAGAAACCGGTGAGGCATAAACCTCAATACAATAGGAGAGTGTGTGAGAAACCAATGATATATAACCATCAATATAATAGGAGAGTTTGTGAGAAAGCATTAAGGGATAAGCCTCAATACAATATGAGAGTGTGTCAGAAAAAGTGAGGGACAACGTAAATACAATATGAGAATGTGTGAGAAACCAGTGAGGGATAAACCTCAATACAATATGAAAGTTTGTGATAAAAAAGTGAAGGATATATCTCAATACAATATGATAGTGTATGAGAAATCAGTGAGGGATAAAAATCAGTACAATATGAGGATGTGTGAAAAACTACTGAGGGATGAACCTCAACACAACATGAGAGTTTGTGAGAAACCTGTGAAGGATAAACCTCATTACAATATGATGGTGTTTGAGGCACCAGTGAGGGATAAAACTGAATATAATATGAGCGTTTTTGAGAGACCAGTGATTGATAAACCTGATTACAATATGAGAGTGTGTGAAAAACCAGTGAGAGATAAACATCAATACAATATGAAAGTGTGCGAGAAACCAGTGAGGGATAATTCTCAATACAATAAGAGAGTATGTGAAAAACCAGTTAGGGATAAACCTCAATAAAATATGAGAGTTTGAGAGAAACCTCTAAAGGATATACCTCATTAACATATGATTGTGTTTGAGACACCTATTAGGAATAAACCTCAATACAAAATGAGAGTGTGTGAGAAACCAGTGAGGGATAAACCTTAAGACAATATGAGAATGTGTGAGGAACCAGTGAGGGATAAAAGTCAATACAATATGAAAGTGTGCGGGAAACCAGTGAGGGATAAAACTGAATACAATATGAGCGTGTGTGAGAAACAAGAGAGGGATAAACTTGAATACAATATGAGAGTGTGTGAGAAACCAGTGAAGGATAAACATCAGTACAATATGAGAGTGTGTGAGAAACCAGGAGGGTTAAACCTAAACATAATATGAGAATATGTGAGAAACCAGTGAGGGATAAACCTCAATACAATATGAGAGTGTGAGAAAAGCTAGTGAAGGATAAACCTCATTATAAAACTATAGTGTTTGAGGCAACAGTGAGGGATAAACCTCAATACAATATGATATTGTGTCGGAAACCAATGAGGAATAAACATCAATACAATATGAGAGTGTTTGAGAAACCAGTGAGGTATAAAACTCAATATAATAGGAGAGTTAGTGAGAAACCAGTGATCGATAAACCTCAAAGCAATATGAGATTATGTGAAAAACCAGTGATGGATAAACCTCAATACAATATGAGAGTGTATGAGAAACTAGCGAGGAATGAACCTTAATACAATATGACAGTTTTTGAGAAACCAGTGAGGGATAAACATCAATACAATAGGAGAGTGTGTGAGAAGCCAGTTAGGGATAAACCTCAATACAATACGAGAGTGTGTGAGAAACCAGTAAAGGATAATACTCAATACAATATGAGAGTGTGTCAGAAACTAGTGAGGGATGAACCTCAATACAATATGAGAATGTTTGAAAAACCAGTGAGTGATAAACCTCAATATAATATGAAAGTGTGCGAGAAACCAGTGACGGATATACTTCAAGACAATATAATAGTGTGTGGGAAACCAGTGAGTAATAAACCTCAAAACAATATGAGGTTGTGTGAGAAACCAATGAGGGATAAACCTCATTACAATATGAGAGTGTGTGAGAAACCAGTGAGGGATAAACTACACAATATGAGAGTGTGTGAGAAAGCAGTTAGGGATAAACCTCAACACTATATTAGAGTGTGTGAAAAACCAGTGAAGGATAAACGTCAACACAAAATGCGAGTGTGTGAGAAACCAGTGAGGGATTAACCTCAATGAAATATGAGAGTGTGTGAGAAACCAGTGAGGGATAAACCTCAATACAATATACGAGTGTTTGAGGAACCAGAGAGGGATAAACCTCCGTACAATATGAGAGTGTTTGAGAAACCACTGAGGGATAAACCTCAATACAATATGAGAGTGTTTTAGAAACCAGAGAGGGATTTACCTCAATACAATATGAGAGTTAGCGAAAAACCAGTGAGGGACAAACGTCAATACAATATGCGATTGTGTGAAAAGCCAGTGAGGAATAAACTTCAATACAATATACGAGTGTGTGAAAAACCACTGAGGAATAAACCTCAATACCATATGCGAGTGTTTGTGACACCAGTGAGGGATACACCCTAATGTAATATGAGAGTGTGTCAAAAACCAGTGAGGGATAAACCTCAATACAATATAAGATTGTGTGAAAAATCATTGAGTGATAAACCTCATTACAATATACGAGTGTGTGAGAAACCAGTGAGAAATAAAAATCAATAAAATATGCGAGTGTGTGAGATACCAGTGAGGGATAAAACAGAATACAATATGAGAGTGTGTGAGAAACCAATGAGGGATACACCTGAACACAGTATGAGAGTATATGAGAGACCAGTGAGGGATAAACCTCAATACAATATTAGAGTGTTCGATAAATAATAGAGGGATGAATTTCAATATAATATGAAAGTTTGTGAGAAACAAGTGAGGGGTAAACCTCAGTATAATATGAGAGTGTGTGAGAAACCAATGAGGGATAAATCTTAATACAATATGACAGTGTGTGAGAAACCATTGAGGGATAAACCTCAATATAATATGAAATTGTGTCAGGAACCAGTGAGGGATAAACGTAAATATAATATCAGAGTGTATCAAAAATCAGTGAGGGATAAACCTCAATACAATATGAGTGTTTGTGAGAAACCCGGTAGGGATAAAATTCAATAGAATATGAGTGTTTGCGAAACCACTAAGGGATAAACCTGAACAAAATTTAAGAGTGGGTGAGAAACTATTGAGGGATGAATCTGAATACAAGGTGAGAGAGTGTGAGAAACCAGTGAGGGATAAACCTCAAAACAAAATGTGAATGTCTGAAAAATTAGTGTTGGAAAAACCTCAATACAATATGCGAGTGTTTGAGAAACCTTTGAGGGATAAACCTCAATACAAAATGCGAGTGTATGAGAAGCCAGTGAGAGAAAAATATCAATACAATATGAGTGTGTGTGAGAAACCAGTGAGGGATAAACCTGAGTACAATATGAGAGTGTGTGAGAAACCAGTGAGGGAAAAACCTGAATAGAATATGCGAACGAGTGAGAAATCAGTGAGGGTTAAACCTCAATACAATATATGAGTGTTTGAGAAACCAGTGAGGGATAAAGCTCAATACAATATGCAAGTGTGTGAGAAACCACTGAGGGATCAATCTCTACAATATGGGAGCGTGTGAGAAATAAGTGGGAATTAAACCTCAATACAATATGGGAGTGTGTTAGAAACCAGTTGGCGATAAACCATAATACAATATGGGAGCGTGCGAGAAAGCAGAGGGGAATGAACCTCAATACAATATGAGAGTGTTTGAGAAAACAGTGCGGGATAAACCTCTATACAATATGGGAGCGTGTTAAAAAGCAGATGGATATAAACCTCAATACAATATGGAATCCTATGAAAAACAAGTGAGGGATAAACCTCAATGCAATATGGGAGCGTTTGAGAAACCAGTGGGGAATAAACCTCAATACAATATGGAAGCGTGTGAATAAAAAGTGGGAAATAACCTAAATACAATATGGGAGTGTGTGAGAGAGCAGTGTGAAAAAAAACTCATACCAATATTGTATTGAGGTTTATTCCCCGCTGGTTTTTCACACTCTCCCATATTTCACTGATTTCTCAATCGCTCCCATACTGTTTTAAGTTTTATCCCCCACTGGTTTCTTACACGCTCCCATATTGGTATGAGTTTTTTTTCACACTTCTCT
>JAYMFT010116500.1:0-13380 GCA_038088735.1 Panulirus argus
AAATATAAAAATATGTGCAAAGTATATATATATATATATATATATATATATATATATTTATATATATTTACTTATTTGCGGTGTTGCTTTTTTCTGTAAGTGGATATCAGCGAGTTCTGATGCTTTGCGCATAACTAAAATAAAAAAATCAGATATATTTAACAATAACACTTATCTCAGCTTGTGTTGGTTTTCAGCTTTGCTAATGAGAAACTACAGCGTTATAATTGCTTCAAAAGATCCTTAGGAAAATGTCTTTGGCACTCAATAGTTTATATATATATATATATATATATATATATATATATATATATATATATATATGCCGTGCATTGGGTTTCTGTCTAAATAACCATATAACAGTGCCCAAACCGAACACTACTTACACCCGTAAGAGGTTTCAATCTGGCGATACAAACGCCATTGACATTTTTAGTTACCTATAAATCCTTTGGACGGAACCAGTACTCATTTCGGTCGCTACATTGATCATAGTACGCTTATTTACAGTCTTGATCTCCATTTGGATCCAATTATCTTAGTCAATCTCCCGTATAAATACAGTCAAAAGAGCAAGAAAGACTGTAAAGGTCTAATAATAGTCTACTTGCCAATTCGAGACGAAACAGATCGATAAGGGTAATTCATCATTCCTACGTAACGGCAGCGATAATAGCCATTTTCAATCCTCATCATTTCCCTCCATTATTAGCCATGTATAGTAACATTCTTTTACAGTATTCGATGTCATTAATACGCATCGTGTGTGTTTTACGACTTTCAAGGGAGAAAAATGAGGTACTGCGGATTTCCCTGAAGTCGCATGTTGATGTAGCGAGCGTCGATACGGCCCACCGTATGGCAACACCTGCCGCAAATGCCACATCGCATTTATTCGTCCTTATTTCTCCAGCTACGCAAACAAATCAAACATTTCCCCACGTATTCTCATGAGTTTATCTATGTCGTAAAACAATTTTGGGAGCTATAAGTATATCGCTAAGGGAAAGAGGTATCATAAAGATAATGTGAATTATTTTTACGTTAATGGTAACTCGCATCACGAACACGATCTCCCTCCCCCCTTTCTTCACCCGAAGAACTGCCAAACACTTCCTTAAGAACAATACCACTACAATTTCCAGCTCCACCATTGACATGAACTTAAACCCCCTTAACACTGCACTACGTATAAACCAAGAGAACTGTTTCTTGCTACTACCAGTTAACCTCAAGTTCGATCAACCACGAAATCTGGATAAGATCTTCTACGTGGCAAGAGCGCGTTAGGCCTACAACCTACCATCGGACAAGGCCAGACACAACGCGCCTCTCCTGAGTGTTATACCGTGTGTTTTCTGCTTCATGTAGACCTCTCTCTCCAGCTACGAGACCATTCAGTTTATCACGGTGAACAGGAGAGAGGCAAAGTTTGTGTCGAGAGATACCCCGCGGGTGGCAACAACTCCGTGCAAAGCTCCGGCCGAGGGTAAATTACTCGTTACTACGCTCCAAGCTGCGGAAGGTGCGCCACCGATATTTTGTGCCGCCTCCAACACAAGTGATGGTCGGTCGTTCACGCCACAAACTCATCGACACAGGTCGATAAACCCCCTATAGTGAAACTGTCGTTACTGTGAATTTTACAAAACCCGAACAATTCACTTGGTTTATACTGATTAATAAATTATTTAACACATTTATTTTGATTTATTTACATGCAAACAAGCGCGCAACAAGAATGAAGGCAAGACGGTGAGAAATACTCATTAAATGATATTACTAATATCAAAATCTCTACCCCGATGGACTACAGGTATTCATTAAGTAGTCTCAAACAAATGATTAAACTAAAGCGGCAAGAAGTAATTAGTGGAAGCATAGTGCGGCTGCCCTAACATGCGTTGTCCACCCTCCACACACACACACACACACACCCCAACCCACAAATTTGACTTAAGTAATTGAGCAGCTACTGGCAACGCATGAGAGGTAATTACTGCTTATCATAAGGGGAAGATAATGCTGCTACTGGGCTGCCAACATACTACTTATACCAACAGTATACTCAGCAACTCAGAGGGGGTAAAAATCATTGAATTAAAATGGTCATAATGCATAATACTGAGGTTCATCTTAGAGGTACAGTAGACATTCTCATAAAATTTAATGCTAAGTATTTGGGTTTCAACTGTTCATAACAGAAATGATATGTTTACAGAAATGCTTGGAATGAGTGTGTACAAAGGAAAGGTTGTAAAGGAAAACATAACCTGAAACTGGGAATAAGATCAATTTCTAGTTCATCATTGTCTATAAACAAATGTGAACAGAAAGGAATGTTGAAAAATTACAATTAATGCAATTTTTGAGATTTAAAACATGATTTTCTCTGCACAAGAAAATATCCTCAACTTGGCCAAAGATAATGAAAGCAACAAAACACTTTAAAGTATTCCACAAAACCTGAACATCGACTGTTTCAAGAAGGCGTAATAATGTCTGAAACATATCTGTGATGCCTCTAAGAAGCGCCCGTCGCTACTGCGATACAAGTACATATACAAAAATATATAAAGGGAATGAAAGACATCAACAAATGCTTCCCACAAGAAGACCTGCATCTCCCGGACTGTCAGAAGGACACTCATGTGCTGGTAGGTTTCAGCTGTACACAGTACAAATTAGCATCTATATCACAGCTCCACCCCAGAGCGCACTGACCCGAATTTATTGATATGTAAATCTGTAACCTGCTTCAAATCTACGTTTAAGTCACATGATTATTTCTTTTTCCCAGACAACAACCTCTCCTCTAAGACAACTTAGCCTTTGAGCTAAAGAGCCAAGCCTCCTAGGTAATATTGTAGGCCACAGAACTGAACATTTACCACCTCTCCCTCACACATAGTGCCACTGGTGAATGGTGCTAACAAGATGACCTGTGCAATTATAACCACCACCCACCTCTACTCTTTACCCTGATAACAAAAGCTCTACAGTTAATAAATATATGACATTACAGACACTAGAATATATATATATATATATATATATATATATATATATATATATATATATATATATATATATTAACAGCATAGATGATAAATCATAAATAACATTATAGTCATAATTACCGTTCTCACTGCACAACACGCAGAGTTCTACGTGATAGGTCATAACAAGAACAAAGAACTAAATACAATATCCGTGATTGTATTGCGGCATGCGTAATGATAACTGTCAAAGGCATAAATAAGGTTGGCTATCACTGTAAATGCCATACTCCAAGTCGAGACATGGCATTTTCTCTCTGATGATAGAGCTACACACACGCACACACACACACACCTTCCCCTGCATTGAGAACTGTCACAGGTCCTCAAGTCTAGCCAAGGTGCCAGATAAAGCAAAGACAGTTATGCAGCTTTAAAAAAATAAGAAAAGGAGAACTCTTAAAATATCTTTAACTTGCTCACGAAGACATGTTAAAAGTCTAACTATATATTCTATACTGGCGTGTTGTCTCAGTGGAAACACACACACACAGACACACACACACACAGTCACTGATGTGTGTGTGTGTTGTGGATTCTGCAGAAGTGTCAAAAATGTTTCCGGATGATGAAATTAATCTGCAGCCTTCCGCCAAGTTGGTCAGGGTCTACAGATTCAGACATTACAGTCAGCGTTGATGATTAAACTTCAGAGATTTTTTTTTCTTTTTAAGAGTCACATCTCTTGCCCACTCTGTTGACCATCTCCCAGGCACGTGATGGGGCAGGTGTTTCCTTATTTTTCCTGTGGGAAATTTTGAGAGGAAACATCTTGGAAAATTCCCCGCAAGAGAAAGCAGTTTCCCTAAAAACCCAAGAGGAACTACGCATTACATGTGCTCACTCCAGCTTCCTGTACTAGGCAGTGTACCGACACAACAGTAGAGTATTACACACTTTACACTGTCATCCTCTGCAGGCTTCTCTACTCTTACAACACTGATCTGTCCGTTTTCCTGATCTCTTCTACTGTCATAAACAGCCTCGAAAGGACCCAGCCGTCTGCTGCTATTTCAATTCCTTTGTATTTAATCAAATACGCTTTAGAGGAAAAAAAATGCCTTCAATTATGGACTCTCCAAACCTTGACAATGACGTCCCAGATATTGCAGGGATGAGGGACAAAGATTAGCCTCGGAAGATTTAATTCTTCTCGTATAATCTGGTTGATGAAATGTATTTAGAAATTCTTACAAACAAAATTAGGAGTTACGTGGTAGGGAGTGTACACACACCCTCGAGCAAGACGGTACGACGACCCTTGAGCACGACGGCACGTTCAACTGAGAAAGAGGGAACGACACTTGCGTATGAAGGCCGCCTGACGTTCGACCCGACCGTTCAGGGTCAGGTCAAAGGCCGGGTCATCAAACCCACACCCTCGTCGTGGCCAAGAGACCTAAAAATCCACCACACAGGGCAGTGGGGCTGGAGCAGGGAGGGTGGAGGGGACACCTTGCAGTCGGGCAGGAGAGCATTATGGGAGACCGGCTATGGTGGTAGAGGTGGCTGTGGTGGTGGCTCCTTATCTCCTGATGCTTATCTCCACCACCAACACCACATAACCACTACCACGCCCCTCTCCTCTCCCTCCCTCCCTCCTCCCTACACACACGATACCACTCCACTTCCCCACGCACAGCTTCTAGTCTCTCTCCCTGTGAAGCACAGATGACGATCAAAACCGTAAGACTGGGGAAGTATGGGAAAGCAATGTTCCCCAGAGTTGGGGGTCGTGTAGCAAAATCCTTGACCAGAGACAAACAGGGGGTATCACTACTCCAGGTTTTATCTTATCTTTCTGCCAACGGATTGCGCCAGTACTATACACACCTGCCAACATGAGCATACACTAAAAGCACAGTCAATGGAAATCGTTGATTACGTCCAGCTGTAATACTTATCGGGAGATGTGAAGTGTTTTTTTTCTTTTCTTTTATGAATATTCATTGATGTGAGGTCCATCATCACAACTGCTATAATCAGTTACAGGTAATATGACAGTTAGAGTAACACAAGCCAATATGAGTTATAGAAATACAAGCCAATACGACATTTATAGGAACTCAAGCCAATCAGTAGGTTATAGCAATACAGGCCAGTTTCAGTTATAGTAATACAAGCCAATATGACAGTTATGGTAATACAAACCAATGTGAGTTATGGTAATACCTGCCAATTTGACAGCTGTAATACAAGCCAGTAAGGGAGTTATAGTAATACAAGCCACTTTCACCAACATTAATACAAGCAAACATGAGTTATGGTAATACAAGCTAATATGACAAAACTGCCACCAAAACTGCTTTCTTGACAAAATATCAACAACAACATTTTTCCACCAGACCTGACACACAACACCAGACCCTGGCCATACAACACCAGACCTACCTCCTCCCATGTGGCCATACAACACCAGACTTGCCCCCTGCCCTGGCCATACAACACCAGACCTGTCCCCGTCACCCCTGGCCATACAACTCGAGACCAAGCATTACGCTAAATACAAGAAGGAAAACCTTAAAATGATAATCGGCATGCTTACTAGCATATAACACAGCACACGAAATGTTTGGTATCATAGCTAGAATTATCCATGTTTATGCATCTTCCCCAGTCTAACACGGTGGTTGAGGTACATACAGCCTCCACAACCTCTCCCACACATATCATCAACCCATGGTCAGTGTGTTAAGTGAAACATGGACTTGCAAACTTATAAAGGTGCTTCTTACTTTTTTTCAGTTTACACATAGCATGATTTGCCAGCTGAGACCACAGATTCATACCATCTCCATACACAAATTACCTCCATTTACAACCGATTCCCATTCACTTACAACACCGTCATCTGTACTAACCCCAGCCCTGGCTACATCCCCCACTACGTCTATCCATCCCTCCCTTTCCTACCTCTCCTCCTTGTACTTTCTCCTGAACATCATCATCCTCATCTTGACCTATCAACCTTCTGCCAAACGTTCTACACAACCATTCTGTCTTAAAAGACTCTCATCCACGAGCCTTTCTTATGACAACTTCACAACCTACTCACATTTCCATTCCTCTTACCGGTACTCCTAATTAATATTATGTTGTGCAAATCATCTACGTTCCTCCACTGTTCTTAATATTCATCTTTAACCAACCCTGACCACTGTGCTAACTTCTTGTCCACTCTTTGCTCATGTTCTTTTCCTCCCGTTAACCAGGGCTCTCAATGCACCCCTGACCTTCCTCCCTCACATGATTCTACTTTCAACTTCGCCTCTCCCGCCACCATCCTTACTAAGCTTCATCCTTAAATATTCAGTATCCTTCAGTTTCCAGTTCTTCACCATGCACACTGATGTGACCTCCCTTCAAACGCATTCACTTTCAGCTTTTCTCGTCTTAACAGACATCATCAAACCGACCCACCATTTTATCCAGTTCTTGCTCTGATCTAAATAACAACAAGGCATCATCATCTGCATGAAACAACTGCGGCAACTTCCATTGTCTCTCCACTGGTGGGTATCATATACACTCTACAGTCACCCCTCCTCGCTCTCATCACACCCATTAAAAGCACTGAATAACCACAGTGACATCACTCACCCCTTCACGCCCTTCCACATTTCTTTCAAACCACTCACTCACAGCACCTCTTACTCAGACACACACACGAAGTACTTCCATGAGAAAAGCTTTTGATAACATTGAAAAGTATTTCATACATGCTACTTAGAGTGTTGAATACTCCCACAGTCCTTTCCTATTCACTTCATCACGCCTTCTCTAAATCCACCATTGTTCCATATACTTTTGGACCATCTTTCTCCACAACTTATACAGGTGCAAAAATCTGGTCTACACACACACACTTCCTTTCCTAAATCCATGTCGTTCTTCATCACCAAGGCTTCGGGGGCCCCTCTCAACATGTCCACAATCATCCTAACTTGCCAAGAATGACAGAACAACGTATACTATAAAACAGAAGACAATAACTCAACTCTCACACCACATTTACAACGAGCTGTTAAATTCTGGTCACCAATATTTATCAAAGACGACGAAGGACTAGAAAGAATAAAAAGATTAGTAAAAAAAGTAATTTCGTTAGAAAAATAAACTTTATGAAGAAAGAAAGCTCAAGAGATCTAAAATGACTTTTCTCTATATGAAAAAAAGACACTGACTCTGAGGAGATGTAATACTGGTATTTAAGATATAAAATGATTTCGACAGTATAACTCGTACTTTCCTTCTATCTGGAGGGGACACAGTGACAAAAATTAATGGTTAATGAAGTTAAAGGAAGTTTCTTTTCAGCCCTAGAGTTAGGGAACACTAGAGTAAACTACCAGCAGGTAACTGTTAGGCCTGAGACCCTAAATACATACATTACAGTCTGTGAAATTCATCTCTGAGATACGATATGGTTTGATAAATATTCGTGATTGCAGTTACTTAAGACATGCTTTTTTCATTTCTGTATAATCCACTTTATCTTGACACATCTAATTACAAAGTTGATTATAATATAGATGGAAATTAACATTTTAATACATTAAATGTAATGTATGATAAAACAACAAAAATTTGTACATGGCTATGATACATTTTCACCTCCATTCCTTTAATTAGCTTAAGCAGATGAAACTTAAATACTTTTCTTCGTGAAGTGATTTGGGCTCATCGCTCCTTCAGACCCCCCAGCAGTAGTGCGCCGTCCTGTGGGGCATCCCATCTTCCCCGATGCCTCCTCTCCATTTCCGAAATGTCTTGGTGGAGCCTCTCATCCTCCCCCTCGTCGCTTACGGCTCTAAGTTTTCATGGAGGAAATCAAGAGATGGCGAGTCAAAGAAATGTATTTCAAGACCCCGAGAGACAAACCAAAATGTCACACTTTCTGACCATTTCCTCGGCTGTTTCCTTGTAGTTACCAGACTCCCTTGTTTCCTGGGGAGCTGTCATCAACAGCCTTAAAAGATATATGCAATCGTACTTTCCATGAATGTTCATTGCGTCCTCAGACACTGGACCGTCCAGGAGTCTCTGGATTTCAACACCCATAAACAGTCCTCCCTTCTGTGTGGCGTGAGAGTGAGTTGAGGAAACATGCGACATGTGTACTGAAACGCCAGTCTTTCTTTGTCATGCCTGCTGACGAAGGTTTTCGCCAGCCACAAAAGCTTTGTGTGAAGTGGTGGGTGCAGTACCTTGCCACGGGACCATGAGTGGATAAAGCCCTTAATGTTTACTGATCCCGGAGTAATCTCTCGGTCTCTCTGAGGGCCAGTCTTTCTTGGGCATAATGCCCTTCCCTCTGAGGCTAATCTTCCCTCATATAATGCTCTTCTTTGGCTCTGCTGTCTCACAGGCCGTACAAAACGTGAGTATTTCGCTCACAAATGTAACATATCGACTTTGCTGTATTTTCGCAAGTTCTACACATATAAACTTCAAATCTAAAACAATTAAAGGTGTGGTTGTACACAACCGGCACTAGAAAAATATTGGGATAATTATCAGGTCATTAAGACTGTGTAAAAGGGCAAATATGCAACATGTTTGATCTTTTGAAGAAACGTCAAATCAGTGTGAAAATGTAGAACACGGGGAAATTCATAATCTTTTTTTCATAAAGATATTCTTTTGCAATTGCATAAGTTTACTCAAAGACATAAAGACTTTCCAAATTACTCACTTTGCAGACAGGTGAATAATCGGTGAATAAACCTAATGACGAATAATATAGTACACAACTTATTCAACCTTTATCATTACAGGCTAAAAGTTACAATATATCCCTCCCCCCAAGAGTATGTAGCGGCTGGGTTGAAACTTAAATGGACGTGCGTTGCATCTGTCCTCTCCATGTCATCGTGCTCCGTCTGTGCTACAGGGGATTCCTCCATAGCCATTTTCCCGCCGGCTGACGTGCCGAAGGAAGTGGTGGGTGGGGAGCGGCAGAGAGGTGTTGCTTGCTGTGAAGCCACAGACTTTCATTCCTTTATTACATGCAGCTAAGCACTGCCTTGCGTATTTTCGGTCATTTCTGGTCATCGCTCTAGCGTGTTTTCCTTCTTGCACGTCTCATAATGCCAGGTCAGGTGTTACGTGGTTAGGAGGAGGGGATTGGTTTGGTATTGTACGGTCAGGGGGGAGGGGGCGGGTCAGGTGTGGTGTGGCCGGGTGGAAGGGGGCATGACTGGTGTTGGTGTGGCCAGGGGTGAGGGCAGTGATAATCCTGTCCCTATCTGTATAGATAAAGAATGTAGGACACTAGCGCTGACCTCCAGCAGATAAGCTCTTCATAGACCATCAGGTCTTCTGTTATCTGTCCTTCCCATATACTCTATCCTCAAGCCACACAACAACAGACCTGCCATTATGGAGTGATGATCACTAATGACGTAAAATACAAAAAGCTTTTTTAGCTGCATGCAACACAGCAAACGGAATCTTTAATCTTATAGCTAAAAATATCTAAACGTCTATCTGTCTGCAGTCATTACACCACTCCCAGTTGAGTGGGGTGGATCAGGTGCATAGTCTCTACAACTAGAGGTGGATGATGTATATACAGCCTCCACAACATGGGGTGGATCAGGTACATAAAACTTCTACAACCTCTCTTACACATCCTCATCCCATGTTCAGTGGTTTCAGTGGAACCCTAACTTCCACACGTATAAAAGCTTTTCTTACTTTTTACTTTACACACTTCACTTGTAAAAGTGATTCTTACTTTTTTACTTTACACACTTCACTTGTAAAAGTGATTCTTATATTTTTTTAAACACCACTTGAAAAAGTGATTCTTACTTTTTTACTTTACACACTTCACTTGGAAAAGTGATTATATTTTTTTTTAAACACCACTTGAAAAAGTGCTTCTTACTTTTTTACTTTACACACCACTTGTAAAAGTGCTTCTTATATTTTTGTATTACACACTTCACTTGTAAAAGTGATTCTTACTTTTCTAATTTACAACCTCCGTCGCCTGAGACGACAGATTCGCACCACCTTCCACTGCGTCCAATCTCCAATCATTTCTGTAACACCTTCACATGTACTCTCCCCAGCCCTGAGCACATCCCTCTGCACACACCTGTCCATCTCTTCCCTGACCACATCTCTTCTTTGTACCTTTTCCTGTACTGTATCTTCCTGATCATTCTGTCGTGTCATCATCCTTAAATGTCCATGCCACCTGAAAAGTCTTTCATCCATGAGCCTCTCTCCTTATGACTTCTTTACACCAAACAATCCTTCCAACATTTCCATTCTTCACCCTACCTTTTAATTCTAATGATACTGTTGAAAAATAAGAACCATCTATACGGCTTACATTTGACTAATATGACCAACGTGCTTTCTTGTACACTCTGTACTTAAATTTTTTTTTCACCGTTCACTAGATGTTTTAGCGCAACCCAAATTTTCTCCTTTGTATAACTATTTTTTTGCTTAATTTTTCTAGCGACCATCCTTAGCAAACTTCAATCGCAAATATTTGAGGGCATCCACAATTTACAATTCTTGACCACGCAACATCGTCTTACAATCTGACCTCCAAACATCTGTACTTAAAAAAAAAAATAACATTTTCTTTCACTTCCAGCATCTTCCTAAAAAAAAATAACATTTTCTTTCACTTCCAGCATCTTCCTCCTACACATGATGAAACCGGCCAACCATCTCAACCAACTCTTATTCCCGTTCACTTAACAAAACAGAATCATCTGCATACAACAGCCACATCCATTTTCTTTCATCTCGCACACTTTCCCGTCCCAAATATCACGTAACTCTGGTGACATCAACAAACCTTGACACATACTCCCATGTTTACGTCATCCACCTGTTACTCCCACACATGCGCTATGTTCTTCAGAAAAGCACTTAACTCCCTCCCAAAGACAGACTTCTGCGCACATCACATACAATCAAAACTTGTTAAAGTACCCTTCATTCCACTTCATCATTTGCCCTTTCTAAATTCAGCAATGTCTTTTTCTTTCCTCACTACGTGTCAAGTACAAAAATCTAATGTACACACCCACTACCTTTTCTAAATCCATCTTGTTCTTCACTAACACGGGGTTCGCTAATTCTTTGAAAAAAAAAAAGATGAATTTCCACCATACACTTTGCTTTCTACCTAGAAATATGAAGTGTAAGGCGAAATACACAATTTTTACTTTTCTTAAGCCCTAGACTAACTACAATGTATACACTTCATTTTTGGTTATCAAAAATTTTCAGACAAACTTGAAAACTAAAATGCACACAAAGAATAGCAACAAAACTAATTTCGTCGCTCGGAAATATGCCTTAAAATGACACTCGGCCATTCAATATTTTCTTTTCTCTCTCTCTCAAAACAAAACGCAGACACCGAAATGATCTGCTGCTATTTTTGGAATTAATGAATCAGACAAAACTAATTCCAGTAATATATATCAGACACACATGAAGAGAAGTTACGATATGAAGTTAAATATATAAAGGGGATGGAGGGTTAAGTGTAAAGGAAGGCAATGGTTTACTCAGTTGTTGCGTTATAGAACGCTGGGATAAACAAGCGCCATATGTTTCTAAGACGAAAACAACCAATATTTTCAAACTTCGACGAGACAAAAATACTTTAATGGCATTAGCTGTCAGCGAATAAGATTGTTCAAGAATGAGAATATGCACGCCAACTTCTTTCCTTATAGATTAAGTGGTACAATACATGTTCTCCAGAGAATCCTTCGGTTGAAATTAATTCTCTTTTATTCAACCTTTCCCATAAAACGTCCACGTCAGTACACTCTGAGCCCTGCAGTACATGATGGTCCCTTGGAGTCATCTCTCTGCTGACGTGCCATAGGGAGTGATGGGTTGAAAGGGAAGGAGGTGGGTGGTGGTGGTGCCTTCTGCTTTACAGTCTTGTCTCCATCTGCATATAATTAAGAATGTAGGGCACTACCCACTATCCATCAGCAGATAACTTGGTTACAGACCATCAGGTCATCTGCTATCGGTCCTTTCCAGGTACTTCCCCCAGGCCACACTACACCGTACTTCCTTCCTCGCCAAAACATCATCATCATCTGCTCCCTTGCTCACACAACACTAGACTTGCATCCACCCTGACCACACAAGACCACGCCTACCGCCACCCCGCCCCCCGTGGCCACACAGTACCAGGCCTGCCCCTCCCCCGCCCCCCGTCCCACACAATACCAGACCTGCCCCTCTGGCCATATAACGCCAGACCTGGCCCTCCCAGGCAACACTCTCCCTGACCCTCCCTGGCAACACAACACCAGACCTGGCCCTCCCTGGCAACATAACAGATCTGCCCCTCACTCGCTGGCCACAGAACACCAGACCTAACCTTCCCTGGACACACAACACCAGATTTGGCCCTCCGTGGCCCTCCTTGGCCTCACCCCCACCCTACCAACAACGTCCAAGACTACGCTACAACAAAAGACGGCCCTCTTCCCCTCCCTCGTCCAGCTACCAGAGAGAAGGGTATTAATAATGAACCTCCCGACCTGGGATAAACTTGTGACAGCTGCTAAAGGCCACTCACATAAAACTTTATAATGGAAAATCTGACCTTAAAAGTGTGGCGGACATGCGTGTCACCTCATCCACTCCCCCTGACCTAACATTTATCAAAGTCTCGCGTCACCAAAGAGATCTCTAAAGGGACGCCATAATCGACGGCACTAGTCTCCCCACTTCCTAAATCCCTTTGATTCTCGTCCAACTTGTGATTTTTGGTCAGTTTGAGTCAATCTTGCTCCAGGAGGAGGAGGAAGAAGAGGTGGAGGAGGAAGAGGAGGAAGAGGAGGAGGGGAAGGAGGAGGAGGGTGTCTGGGGAAGGAGGAGGAGGGTGTCTATCTTCTCATATTGCCCCACTCTAACCTCCTACGAACGTCTCTTTTATCCTGGGAGAGACAAACAGAGACAGTAGAAAAGGGGAGATAATAGAGACTTAAGAGTACTTACTTGCCAGTACTTATGCCGGGATAGTGCTTCAAAAGGCAGGGCTGGCGCGTAGCGCTCACCGAGTCGTGTGAGTTACGTGTTGTGTGGGTGAGACAGAAGGAAAAGACACCTACTACGTCCAAGAGCGTGAAACTTGACGGCCAATGAAGTGCTGGCTCATAGTGCAGCCGTTACTGACCCGAGACAGAAAGGAAAACAGAGAGAGAGAGAGACGTATGAGTGGAGATAGAAAGGACAGAAATGTGGAGAGACTGATAGACGTAGATAAACACATACATACACACACACACACACACACACATATATATATATATAT
>JAYMFT010116511.1:0-13380 GCA_038088735.1 Panulirus argus
AGAGGCAAAAGTTGGAGGAGGGGGGGGGGAAAGAAGGGGGAGAAAAAGGAGGAGGGGAGGAGAGAGGAGAGTGTGTTGGACGGGGGAGTCGAGAGGGAGAGAGTGTGTTGAGTCGTCTGGGGAATGGGAAGACTTATGGCACTTGGGCTAAGGAAGGAGGAGGAGGAGGAGGAGGAGGATGTAGACGTGTGTGTGTGTGTGTGTGAAGGGCAGACAGGCAAGAGGAGAGGAGGTTGGTGGGGGGGGGGGGACACACCCCAAGCAGACCTTGGTGGTGGTGGTAGCGGTGATGGGCTTAGACAAGGTCCCCTGGGGAACTACCGGTGGTTCAGAGAGAGAGAGAGAGAGAAAGAGAGAGTGGTGGTGGTGGTGGCGGTGGTGGTGGAGGTAGAGTGTGGCAGAGCGGGCAGTACGGCCGCGAGGGACGGACGGGGCTCAGCTCTGCAATACAAGGGAATGTGGCTGTGCGTTGGAGCTCCTGTGTGGATATAGGACACAGTTCCTGAAGTTTATACATATATACGTGTGTGTGTGTGTGTGTGAGTGAATATCTTAGCTGATATTCACTTTCCAGATATTCAAATCTACCATTCAATTTCTCGCCTGTATCCACCATGCACTAACCCTGGGTCTCTTGTTTGTGTATTCCTCACAGGCGAGTACCAGGCGGCCATGCAGACCAACAGAGGTGCTGGAGGGCAAGGCGACAGCAGAGGTGTGCTGCTGCCGCTCGCGATGCTGTCGTTACTCCTCGCCTGCTTCACTCTCCAGTCGTAACACAGCTACGACCCCGGAACCCACGCTCAGAATCCAAGTCCTCATGACAGGGGCTAGATGTCGGAGGCTCTAAAGAAAAAAAGAGAGAAAAAATAGCCTCGATTCAGAGGTTGTTATAGAGTCTCAGTGGTCCTTATTTGTGCTTGCAGGATCTTCAGTTCCAGTGTTCTCACGCCGGCAGAAAGAAGGCTGAACATTCAATGTACCGGACCGAGGCTCGAAGCTTCGAAGTATAACTCGAGGAGTTATATATTTATTCCCAACGTCTTCCGTTCATCGAGGCGATCTCCAAACCATGGATTCGAAAACTCCGAACCAGTTTTAGATCTGAACCGAAGCCCGATATCATACATCTATTATGAAACCTGGAAAGTCTTACTTCAGATATATATTCATGAGACAAAAGCCTTTTTATAGGTCTGAAGCCTCGGTCAGAAATAGAGCCAAGAACCAAGCTTTAGCCGAGGTCAGAAGTGTTAACAGGCGAAGCGCTTCGAACGGAGGAACGTCTCGAAACTGAAGCCGGAACTCCATAGGCCACACTCATGGCGCAAACCTCTAGGGTTGCCATTGGTTCGGAGCTGCTCGAACCACTCCATCGCCGTCGTTTCTGAAATGGTCGAACCCCACCAGCAGCAAAGCCAGCCTCAGAAGCTAAGTCACGCCGTTCTGGAACTTCCCACCACCAGGACCACCAGCGTGTGTGTGTGTGCGTGTGTATACCGGCACAAAGAGCCGAGAAATGGCTTCTCTCCCGTGTAACTCCAGGGTCTCTCGGGCAAACTATTACACTGCTGACGTTCTGGCCTTGAGACTGGAGCTCGAAGTTCAGTCGATTTTCTGAAAGCTCGCAGACGCTAACTGTTAAGGAGGGTTGTGACAACTGTATGGCCAACAGCAAGCGCGTCTGATTCCGTAGACCGAAGGCTCGAACACCTTTCGAGGCCGATTCACTACAAATGGTGCTGCTGACATACCCCCGTGGTGACTAATATTGAACCCCTTCTGTCACGCTGACAGTAGTGCGGGTTTGGGGGTACCTGACACGATTGATAGAGTCGGAATTATATATATATATATATATATATATATATATATATATATATATATAATGCTACCATGAATATGAACAGACATATTCCCTGATGTATGTATATATTGTATTATTATTGTATTTATTCGAATGTTAAGCCAATACCTGAGAGTTACGAGCCTCGAATTCGCTTGGTCCGGACTTCCCGTACTTCGGACTCAGGCAGGTGACGTGCCGTGGAAGTGACGTCTCGTGAGAGGCGAAGATGAAACATATATAAAAAAGTCTTTTGTCTTGCTGTAATAGATGTGATAAATTTTTTTATATGGACGAAAAATACTGCCGTTGAAAAGCGAGCGCAGTCATTACTGAACCAACTTTAGCCTTCTGTGACCGCGAATGCCGCCGCAAACGGATTGTAAAATTGTAAATATCAAATAGAGGAACCTCTAACCTAACCTAACCTGGAAGTGTGAAAGAGTGGATATTGCGTTTGCTTTCTCATTTTCCCCACACAAAGAAAATATGTAATATACTCGCGAAGAAAATCAATCTCGCCGCTAAGGGCGGTAATCCCCCTCGAGGGGGTGTGTGTGTGTGAGAGAGTGACAGAACACTAGCATCAAATAGCGAGCAAGTGACAGACACACACTCACTCTCTCTCTCTCTCTAACTCTGAACTAGCTTCTTGTACATATAGATAACTCGTTGCCAAACTACAGGACTCTTTTCTACTTGTGTGACTCCCATGCGAGAGCGGTGGTGGCGGTGGGATTACCCTTCGCGAACACCGGCTTCTGAGGTGGTCTTTGGAGCTAAGGGCCGACGCAGCATAGAGGCGCCCCTCTGGTACCTTCTCCTTACAATGGCTGGCGCCCAGAGCGAGAAGGATCTAAGCCCGGGGAAGATCTTTTGCGCGTATGGACGTAAATCTATTGAGGGAACTATGGTTCTGATGGCTCTATGGGCGGCTAAGACGGGCTACGTAATTATGTATTATGTGACCATCTTGTATAGCGGGTTATTGTTCCCACCCACCCACTCGCCCGACGCCCAGCCGCCCACCTAGGCCGCCCAATTGTAATGGTAGCACACCACCGTGGCAGCCCACCACCACCATGGCCGCACAGCACCACGGCAGCCCAACATTACCATAGTAGCCCACCACCACCATGGCATTCCACCACAATGGTAGCCCACGACTATGGTAGCCCACCATCATGGCAGCCCACCACCAATGTCACCCAGAACTAGGACAGCCCACCACATTGGTAACCGACCACCGTAGGAACCCACCACCATGGCAGCCCACCACCAAGGTGACCCACCACCGTGGAAGCCAACTACCATGACCACTCACCACCGTGGGAACCCACCACCATGGCAGCCCACCACCATGGTGACCCACTACCGTGGATGCCGACTACCATGGTCACCCACCACAGTGGAAACCCACCTCCATGGTAGCCCAGCGCCACCATGTGCAACCGTAGCAGCTCACCACCATGGCAACTCACCATCATGGCAGCCCACCATCGTGGACACCCACCACCATAGTCACCCTCCACCGCGGCAGCCCACTACAATGGCAGCAGCCCACCTCCGTGGTGCCCACCACCGTGGCAGCCCACGAAACACACACACACACACACACACACACACACACACACTCACAAGTGTAAAAAGACAAATGTCATTTTCATGACGACAGCTTACCCCGCAGCGGCAACGTTAAGCTTAGAGTTAGCTTAAAGCCTTAAGCTTGTCATTACTTTGTATTCACATTCACTTCAGTTTTCTAAATATTATTACTGTTGATCCGTAACTGCACCATTTTATTTGATATTTCCTTTATTGCTGTTAAGTGATTTTCCCGTTGAAGAGAAAAGATACGCAAATAAAAGTATTGACTCCAAGAAAACCAGCGGGATCAATATTTGCCTGCACTTAGAGCAAGATTGTCCTCAGCCAACACATGTGTCCAGCCGGCCGTAGGGCCGTAGTGGAGCAAAATGAATTACGTCTTAAACCCCAAAGGTTTGGGGGTTGTGTTGTGTACAATGCAACGCACTCTAGGTACGCCCCACGCACTCATTCACACTCACACAATCCTCCCCCCCCCCTCCACAGCACCGTTAGTGTGCGTCAACGATCAACGCACTTTATTTACGTCAGTACCTGAGTCGTATGCCACACACACACACACACACACACACACAAACTCGCAACAACACCTCTGACATACATACACCACGCACCCTACTGACTCACACTCTTAGCACGTTCTTCCCCCACCAGACACTTAACACACACACACACACATGCACACATTCCCTCGCACACTACGCACTCTCACTCAAGCTGTCGATGAATTAGGTTACCTCAACTGTCATGCGGCATGACAGGCGTGTGACAGGCATTATATTGCATTATGCTGGGTGTGTCTGGAGAGATGCCAGTTAGGGACTACGGCAATTCCTGGCAATGATCATATTTCAAGACTGTTTAGCATATATATATATATATAAATTTCTTGCTATATACACTTCCGTCTATATAGACATCGTCATATGTGATCTTCGATGTTTATTTTTAAATGCTTGACACTCTAGATGGTACGATCCCTTGAGCACGACGGTACGACCCCTTGAACACGACGGTACGACCCCTTGAGCACGACGGTACGACCCCTTGAGCACGACGGTACGACCCCTTGAGCACGACGGTACGACCCCTTAAACACCAAGGAACGAACCTTGGGCTTCAAAGGCCTGGCCTTGGACCTTGACCCCTAAGGGTGCGGTCGAAGGGCACGACACGCATGAAATTCGAGAGTCGTTACCGTAATGTTTAAGGGTTGTAACTCCTCACTCATGGAGTCAGAATTCACGCTTTTTACCCACTGAAAAAAAAATTGGTTAGTCACTCATTTATTTCCCCAAGGCTTTCGTTTTGGCTTAGTCACTGATCACCACACTGGCACCACCAGCTTGGACAATCACCAGACTTGTCACCAGTTATGAGCAAGTTTTTTTTTTTTTGTCTTATTGTCTATCCTCAATCTTTTCTCCACAATTGATGAAGTTCCTCCTCCTTCATCCTTCACCTCTGTTCACTCTCACGTTGATGATTCCACTCGACGTACTTCAGTTTACTCTCCCCTTCCCCTTCTGACCACCCAAAAATAGTCTTTCCTTTTCTCGAACTGAACATGTTTACTCTTTTGATTCTGACCTGTGCAGCATCTCGGAGGGAAGTAGCGGTAACCTGGTAAAATTTGATGGGGTAAAAACCTAATTTCTACCAACATCTACTTTTAAATCACACTCGTTTCCAACTAATAAAATTTCAGAGCTCCATAATTCAATCCAGCATTTACATAAAATACGTCTGGCATGATGTCTACTCTATTCTGGATACCCCTCAAAATGAACATAACAAAATTTGTTTTTCAAAATCTGGGGATGCTGTACAAGCGGCAGAGTCATTTTCCTCATGAACTGCTCATATATCCAAGGGTGGTTCATCCCTCAATCTATCTCTTAATCTGTGTAATCAAAATCCATCCGCCTTATCATTTATTACTCTGTCACCTTTCTTTCAGCCATCTGGTCCTTTCCTTCTCGTGAGCTGTCTTACGTGTGTCCCATCCACTAAGACCTGGATCCTCGTGACGCAATTAACCGCTGCTTCCTACAGTTTCTATGTGGAGACCAGTCACACGAGGACTAATCGTTATGAGACCTATTTCTCTCCACCGACCAGCGAAGCTGTGGTAATCTATTCCTTCTTTTGTCTCTCCCTTCTCCTATAACTTTTTTTTCTACCTTTAAGTGTTGGGTCTACAAGCGCTTGGGGAATTCAAATCTATCTCATATTTTCTTTCTAATAGCAATCACGTTTCCTTGCAAACTACATGACCACGAATAGAATCTGTTTTTGCCTGTGTCATGACGGCTGCTTTAAAAAAAAAATGTTAAAACTATCTATTAAAAAAATGTAAATCGGTGGTTGAATACTAATCATGAGCACCAGCGAAAGGCTAATTACTAAGCAGACCACTTAATTTGCATATCCGGTTGCTAATCGCAATACACCTCGCCAACCACGGGGTACCAAGTGGCTAAATCACCGGTCACGTCACCGTTACTGGGCACCAGGTGGCTATACACTAATCACGCCGCCAATCGTGGGCACCAGGGGGGTTCTAAAATCACCAAGCATCTCCTTAAACAATGACATCACACCAAATGGGCTCAGTCGTCACCATGCCATCCTCAGTCTTGGACTATACCAAGTCGGGCAGTCACCAAACAAGTCACCAAGAAAGGTGGGCACCCAGTCTAAGTATTCTCTCCTTGTACAGCCATAACATAATGTAATTTGTGTTATATTCGAAATTTATATGTCAGAAATAAAGCACAGTGTGTGTTAAGACGTGTTTCTATCCATTGACAGAATCCTCTTTAGTGTGTGGGAACTACACAATCCTTTTGAAGTGTTTGTGTGGGAAATATGTGGTTCTTTAAACTGTGTGGGGATATTTGGTCCTTTAAGTGTGTGTGGGAGACATGAGGTCCTTTAAAGACTGTGGGAAATACAGGGTCCTTTAAAGACTATGGGAAATATTTGGTCCTTCAAACTGTGTGGGAAATACTCAGTCCACTAAAGCCTGTGGGAAATATCTGATGTCCTTTAAGAGTGCCTGGGAAATATGTGATCCTACAAAAGTGCGTTGGAATTATCTGGTTCGTTAAAGTGTGTAGCAGATATCTGGTCCTTTAAAGTGTGCGTATTCAGAGTGAAGGAAAGAGGTATGATGAGAAAGCCTCATGAAAGAAAAAAAAAAAAGAAGAAGAAAGAGTCGCTTGAAGAAGCAATACATTATATGAGCTTTGTTTCAGAAAACATTACTGGGTATTGGGAAGGTTCTGTTTAATGATTTACACCCTCGTTCTTCCTCCTCTCTCTCTCTCTCTCTCTCTCTCTCTCTCTCTACCCCAGTTCCGATCACCCTGATCTCAAGAGTATATATATATGTACACCAGCATCACCATTTATGACCAAAGGGCTTCGGTAGTAGGGTTTAGGACCTAAGAGAGAAGAGAACAAGACATGTGACCAGTTAGGGAAGGGTCTTGAAAGAAAAACCGGACCACATAAAAAAAAGAGAAGGTCTTTGAGGAAAGGGAGGCCAGAGGAAGGAAGGAAGGAAGGTCTTGGACGTCAAAGGCTGCAAATCAAGACTAGAGACAGGAGTAGGTGATATAGGGGGAGAGAGGAATGAAGTAGCTTTAAAAACCCGTTTCAGGGAAGAGGTTTAAAGACCAATGTGGGATTTGGGTTTAAGACCTCACTGGGAGGGAGAGAGAGAGAGAGAGAGAGAGAGAGAGAGAGAGAGAGAGAGAGAGAGAGAATTTGCCAGGACTAGAGAAGGGAGCCAGAAAAAAAAATAATATACAGAGTGGTTTTAGTACCTGAGTTGGATGTGGTCTCAGGCCAAAGGCCGGGGATGATACGAGGCCCAGGAAGAGAGCGCTACTAAGCACCATGAGGGCAAGGGAGGCGCCTGGCTTTTTAAACCAGATTTCTTTTTTGGACATTTATGACCATATATAACCTCCCCATCTTTCCTGAAGGTGCGGTGTTACCTTAAAACTTCCTTAAGAGGTTACCCTAAAACTTCTCTCAAGGGTTACATTACAACTTCCTTCAAAGATTAGCTCAAAACTTCCTTCAAAGATTACCTTTCAAACAGACTTCAAAGTTTTTACCTTAAAACTTCCTTCAAGGGTTACCTTAAAACTTCCTTCAAAGGATAATTCAAAACTCCCTTCAAAGTTTACCTTAAAACTCCCTTCACTCTATCTTGATCCTAAAACTGCCTTCTGACGTCGAACTTCTTTCCTTAAGAAAGGAAAAAAAAAAAGTGCTTCAGATCCACTGGGGCGAATTTAATCACCTTTTCGTAAAATCTTCGAGCTGTTTTCCCCCTTCTGGATAATTAACAAAAAGTATTTTCCTTTTTTTCATAGAAACGTCAAGTGCTTGAACGGCGAAAAGGTGTATAAAATTTGGCGAGGCGTGGCAAGGTGGCGGGAGACCATGTTGCTTTATTAATCCTAGCGATGATCAAATCCTGAAGAGCCACAGACGAGGCATGGCAACCTCTGAAGCACGACGTGACGACCCTCAGCCACGATGGTACGACCCTTAAGACGAAGATACGACCCTTATAAACGACGTTACGACCCTTTGATACGGCCGTTGATGTCCTGCTCTCTCAGGCCTGAGCCTTGAGAGCCAAAGGTCAAAAAAATCTCACTCCTTCATGTCCAAGGGTCGTGCTCGCTCAAGGGCCGTCGCATCGTGCTCAAGGGTCGTCCCATGGTGCCCAAAAGGGCTCAGCGATACTCAAAAGAAAACTGTGAGCTGCAGGGACCTTCCGTGAAGTGTCCGCATCAAATACAGGAACTAAAGAAGAAAACTAATAAAAGCAGCATTATGAGCCAGACGCTGCCCGAGCGAGGCATAAACGACATAAGCAGACTATGTCCATTATGCTCTCATCACTCCTTGCACAGAAGACAATATCAACACGAGGATGATCTAGGTACAAAGGATAATAATGAGAGAGAGAAAAGGCGACTTAAGGATGTGTGATACGAGAGGCTGTGATGTCTTACTTGGCTCAAAAAGTTACGTACCAACTCTAGTTTTCTAGGTATATATATATATCTATATATATATATATATATATATATATATATATATATATATATATATATCATCAGCCCCAGATTAAGTTTGGATAACACAGATTTCGTATTACTAAAACTTATAAATGCCAACACACTAATGACATTACCAATCTCACTAATCCGTCATGAAAATTCTTGCAGACGCGAATTATTCGATTCCTGCCGGCAGTAAAGAGTGGAAATAAACATCCACCTACCAAATTGAGTTGTTAATGAGGGGAGGTGTTTTTGATTCCGTCTCCAGCGGAGGTATTATCATAAATTAACGTCAACTAAATTAGGACCGTCATATTTCCTTATTTGTCCCCGCCAATCGGACGAGCTGGATAGGAGTAGATTAACTGCCTCTTGGCAACATTTTGCGGTGATTTGCTCTACTACGTATTTCCTTTGAGGGTGTGGGTGGGCGAGGGAGCACTGAAAAGCATCTGTATTTCCAAACTAATCTGATAATTCGATACCTGCTCCTTGGGGGATGTCCCTGCTTCCCAGCGACTGAGACATACGTTCTTCTCCGCAATTGGCAGAGGGGAACACGCTTCTTTCCCACCTTAGTAGATGGAAACACGCCTCTTTCCCACTTTAGTAGATCTGTACGGTAATCCCTGATGACACCAGGGCAGTTTTTGTACTTTTACTGCCGCTTCTGAAATGTGCTTTGGCTTCAGTTCCTCAAGCCATGTAAAGGATTGTTGGGCGAGTGAAGTGGGGGGGGGGGGTGCGTGGGTGGGGAGAGAGGGAGAGAGAGAGAGAGAGAGAGAGAGAGAGAGAGAGAGAGAGAGAGAGAGTAGAGAGCTTGCTTGCAAGTATTCTTTTTCCTTTTTCTTACGGTGACCGACATGCCTAGGGCAGTAAGGTCTTCACTAACCTCCCCACAAATCATATCCACCTCTGATGAAAGGAAACATAGTCTAAGAAAAGAGATAGTGAGAGAAAAAGATAATCAGAACCCCACCACAGGAGTCTGTGGATCTAGTTTCTTAAAAAAAAGATAGAGAGATTGTAGGATGAATTTCCTTCCACAGCTTTTTCCACTTTGAAAGTAAATGAAAAAGAGATATTCGCAAAATTCGTATCGACAGTTTTCTACAAATAATGCTCAACACGCAGACGACAATGTCGATTACATACAAAGAGAATTTTACAGTCCGGGGCGGCGCTCCCAGCGGCAATCATCCTGGAGGCAACGAGGTGAAATAATCTATTGGAGAACGCTCTCCAGAGCTCCCGTGCTAAGCTCCTGATAAGAGAGAGTTCTTTCTTTTTCATTTTCAGGAAGTATTCTGGAACCTTGTGAGATTTGCCAAGTCACTAGATAGATTAACTATGCTAGTCGTAGGAGATTTGAGTTAACATAGCAGTCATTACAGGTACATAGAGAGAGTTGGATTAACATAGTGGATAATGTAGATGCAGACTGGGATGGGTTAACACAGGACACAATACAGATGTTAAGAAGGGCAGATTAACACAGGAGACAAGTGCAAAGGCGGATAGATTAACACAGTAGATAAGTGCAAAGATGGGTAGACTGATTCAACATAGCATATAATGTAAGCTTAAAGTGCTGGAAGCGGGTGATGAGGTATAATGGACTGCGTCACTTTATAAGTGCCTGTAAGTGAAATTAACATAGATATCTAATACCAAAGTGCAGGGCAATGAATATACGAAAGTATTTGGCAATGATCATCTGCTCTAAGTGTTTTACACGTTTACCAACGACTGTGTTAATGTGTTGCACACATACACCAACAACTCTCTGCAGTATCAGTACCAAAATACCATCTCCTGTAATGATCTGGCTTACCGCCCATGCAACTTTCTATTCTCTTTTACTAGCAAACTCTACTTTCTCATCACACCACTCACTACCCCTTTCTCACATGCCCAACCTCCGACCTTCCGCATGCCACACACTTCTCTCGCGTGTGTTTGCACTGCTCTCCTAAATATCTCCTACTCCTCACCGATCGTTTTTGTCCTTGTTTCTCCTTCCATCGTCATTCCATCTCCATTTCTTCCTTTGATCAGAACGTCTCTTCCGTTCATCTTTTTCCTACAGAATTACGTAACCAGTATACTCTCTTTCTACCACATGGTGTTCCCTCATAGCTGTTTTCCCCACCAATTAATATACTGGATGGGAGTGATCGGTGGCAGGAAGCCACATTCTGCTTTACTCTCCTGCGTCCATCTATGTAGATTACGAATACAGGATATCATTACTTCTCCCAAGTTGATGCACCGTCAGGACTTTATGTCATCTTGCTTTCCCGTGGACTCCACACTGCTTAATTAGTCCCTTCCTCATTGTTTCCAGCGCCCCCACACTTCTCAGCAATTTTCCACACCTTCCACCACGTCAGGCACAGCTTATGCAATCCCCTACAACACACAACCTTGTAAAAAGAAACTTGTACCGATGTTTTCTCGCCATGATTTTCAAGGACGGAATGAGAGAGAGAGAGAGAGAGAGAGAGGTTTGTGGCTGAATAAAGTGGTCGGGAGACGCAGGTATTTCTAGGTATTTGCTGCAGCTTTTATTGCACTTTCTTCAGCTCTGTGCGCGTGTGTGTGTGTGTGTGTGTGTGTGTGTGTGTGTTTATTCATCTATACATCTACATCTATCCATCCACTGAACTATCATGACTGTTTTTCTATAAATCTTTGCAATTCCTGTTTGCAGCAAGCATGTCCTTTCTCTCCCCTTTGACCTCATCCTCAACCCGCACACTCTACCTGTTTCAAGCACCTACTGACACACACACACACACACTCACACACACTCATAATAACAGTATCTCTAGACTTCTCTTATATCTCATGTTCTCACCTCGCAATTCTTCCTAAGAAGATGCTAATCCTTGTATTCACTTCGTCTCATATCTCATCTCTGGCCTCTGACGCCTCGCCTCCTCTCGCATATAAACTTGGTAGCTACTACATGTTCCTCAACACCTGCAAACAATGTACTTTCGTTTGAAGTGATAACTCCTCCTACATGAGAATACATATAGTTCAGTGCAAGAATCCAGTAGGATTTCAAAATCTGTGCCTATTTCCTTCACCGTGGCCTTATGTCTCTCTCTCCCTCTCTTTCTTTCTTTCTCTCTCTCTCTCTACCACTCTTCCTATCTCTCTCAGAATCATATTATCCCACTTTACAATCTCCCTTTGCACTACCTTCATCGCCTAACTTTGCAGTGTTCTCTCCCTCCTTTGCTGAAGAACACGTTTCCATTGTGTTTAGAGATCATCCTACCTTCTCTCTCCTCTCTTCCACTTTCCATCAACTGAGGCAATATCATCCCACAATCAACCACTATTTTAGCCTCAAATGTTTTAATAACATTTTCGTAAAGCGTTCAATACTTTGTTTTTTAAACCTCTTATTAGACAAATGTCACAATATTCCTAAATCATCAAAATTTCCATTACATTCTTTCTCTTCTGTTACTTTATCTATCTCTTATTATTGTTATTCTGTTATCTATTTTCCTATTCGCCTTTTTGACAAATGTCATAATCTATATTCATTACGTGCGTTTTAAAATTCTAACATTATCTTCCCTCGTTTTGTGATTACCTGATAACTTTTCGAAACCTTTGGAAAATACAGCATCCTCTTGCTTTCAAAATTTTAGTCTGTGATATTAAATCTGTCTCATTCAGGCAGCGAGAAAGAAAAATGTAAATTTAAAAAAAAAAAAAACAGTTCATCATTTTCTCTCTGATTATCATTATCATTATCATTATTATTATTATTATCATTATTATTATTATTATTATTATTATTATTATTATCATCATCATTATTATCATTATCATTATTATTATTTGTTCTGCTTCGCTATTTATTTCCTAGTCATCCAACACCCATCCCTACTACTCATCCATCAACCATTCCTGCCAGTCATCCATCAACCACCCAACTACTAACAACAACCACTTCCTCCTCTTCTCCCTCCAAGCACGCGTTTGAGCATCGGCAACTTTTATATCAAAGTCATGCATAAAAATATGCATAAAAATCTGATTACGGCGCTGTGGTCCGATCTCCTTGCACACCTGCATCACGTGATGCAATACCAGAGTCCATCATTTACTGCACAGCTGTTGCCATCCATTTTCCTCACCATCGCTAACTCCTGAAGTCACCAGCTACAAAGGTACTTCAATCTCACAGAAATACACTATCCAGCGTAGAGAGAGAGAGAGAGAGAGAGAGAGAGAGAGAGAGAGAGAATTACTCACATAGAATGATATATATATATATATATATATATATATATATATATGATGTTCATAAACAAAGAGGAACTCAGTTTATGTTTGAACATTACGGGATCAAAGATGTGTAGAACCTGTGCTAATCACTCTCCCTATTTGCATATTCAGAGCGGCAAAGAGATACAGAATTACACGTTGCCTCTATTTCCCGTGATGATTAAAATGAGCAACATTTTATTCCAAGGATTAACGTTGGAGCGTAAGGATCAGACTTAGTTTTGAATTGCAAGGAATGTATTTGATTCTGACGACTTCAGTGTTACACCTCTGCTTTATGTTACACCTTGAGTGTCATACTTGACGCTCTTTTACATCCAACTTACAGACAGACAAACGCGTATTTCTTTTAGTAAATCACATACACATGAAGCGCTGATGTATGTAAACTCGCTGGAAAAATAAACACAGAAGCTTCTGTGTTTATTTTTCCAGTGTGTTTAGATACACCAGCACACACGTGCATATATATATATATATATATATATATATATATATATATATATATATATATATATA
>JAYMFT010116522.1:0-13379 GCA_038088735.1 Panulirus argus
TCTATAAATATTTTATTTACTATACTTGATCACTGTTTCCCGCGTCAACGAGGTAGCGCCAGGACACAGACGAAGAAAGACCCATCCCCCACACATACACACATATATACATACATGCACATATATGTACAATACATATATATATATACATATGAACATATACATATATACATACATATACATACACAAGCATACATACATGTACATATTCACACTTGCTCGCCCCCATCCACTTTTTTTCCTATTTTCTTTTTTCTATTATTCAACTGGTGTCTTGTTATGTTAAGGTGGTTTTAGAATTTTGCTGTCCTGTATGGTTTGGATGTAGGCAATTTTTGAAAAACACCTATCCCCATGTAGGGTAATGTCATACTACATACTGAGATTTAACAATAATATATACTTTGAAGCGTTATACCAATATAATAAAACTACATTGTATAACAATCTTTTGGTGTGATATACACTGGAGGGAGTTGCATAGGGGGTGTGGTAGGCTATGCATCAGTAATGGAGTGAGGGAGAGTACATGGCTCCCACATTTGAAACTGCTGTGCACCAGTGCACCATTTGACCTTGTCTAGGGAAAAGAGTAAGCAGGGGAAAGTCATGGCGCATGGTTCCACTTATCTGCCTTGCAATATCACTGCACCTCTAGTCAGGGATAACAGAAGCCTGCAGAACGATTTGGGCAAAGAGTCTTTGCTACCTGATTCAGTGCTATATCTTACTCAGGGTTTCATTCACATTGTGATAAGGCATCATCAAGTTCATCATCATCTAAAGCAACAACCAGAAGTTGGCCATGTGCACACATGGCATTGTATCATGGCTGAACAAATGTGGTGCATTGTGTTATAAGAGCATAATTTTTTTTGCTGTTAATGATAGCCATTTCCCATGTTTGTGAGGTAGTGCCAAGAATTGATGAAGAAAGGCTGCATTCTCCCACATCCATTCTCTAGTTGTCATGTGTTTTGCACCAAAATCACAGCTCCCTATCCACAACCATGCTTCACAGACCATTCAGAGGTATACCTCGTCCATTACACATGCCCAGGCTGTCCACTGACATTGTTCTAATTCACTCTATTCCATGCATGCTTTTCACCCTCCTGAATGATCATGCTTCAACCACTAAAAATCTTTTTCACTTCATCGTTCCATCTCTAATTTGGTCTCTCCCTTCTCATTGCTCCCTCCACTTCCGACACATACATCCTCTTAGTCAACTTCTCCTCATTCATTCTCTTTATATGTCTAAACCATATCAGTTCACCCTCTTCAGCTCTCTCAACCAAATTCTTTTTATAACCACACCTCTTTCATACCCTCCTATTACTTGATCACACCACCTCACACCACTTTTTGTCCTCAAACATTTCATTTCCAACATCTTCATTATCCTACCCACACCCTTACCTACAGCCCATTCCTCACATCCATATAACATTGTTGAGACTAGCATACCTTCAAACATATCCATTTTTTCCCTCCCAGATAATGATCTCTCTTTACACACATTCTTCGGTGCTCCTAGAACTTTCACTCACTCAACCATCCTATGACTTACTTCTGCTTACATAGCTCCATTTGCTGCCATGTTCACTCACAGGAATCTAAACCACTCCATTCAAACTCACATCCCAACTAACCTGTTCCTGTACATTGCTGAACCTAATAACCTTGCTTTTATTCAAATTTACTTTCAACCTCCTCCTTTCACAAACTCTTCCAAACTCAGTAACCAACTTCTGCAATTTCTCATTCGAAACAGCTAATAATGCTGTGTCACCTGCAAATAACAAATGACTCACTTTCTAGGTCCCCCTCATCTCCTAAGGACTGCATTCTTGCCTCTCTCTCCAAGAATCTTGCATTTACCTCCCTTACCACCCCATCCATAAACAAATTAAACAGCCATGGTGACATCATATACACTAGCAACAGACCAACCTTCACTCAAAGCCACTTACTCTCCTCTTCCTACTTGTACACACACCCTAGACCCTTGATTAAAACTTCTGACTATTGGTAGCTTCTTTCCTCCAGCACTATATATTCTTAAGACCTTCCACAAGGTATCTTTATCAACTCATATGCTTTCTCCATATCCATAAATGCCACACAGAAATCCTTCTGTTTCTCTATGTATTTCTCACACACATTCTTAATAGCAAACACATGATCTACATATCATCTACCACTTCCAAAACTACACTGTTCCTCCCCAGTCTGCCGCTCTGTGCATGCCTTTATACTCTCAATCACCACTCTCCCATACAACTTACCAGGTACAGTCTGTAGTTTGAACACTCACTTTTATCTCCCATCCCTTTATACAATGGCACTATACATACATAAATTCTGTCAATCCTCAAGCAACTCACCATGATTCATACATTTAATGAAAATCCTTACAAACCAATCAACAACACAGTTACTCACTTTTTATGATATTCAATTCCAACACTATCCACTCCAGCTGCCTTGGCACATTTCAATCTTATGTAAGGCTTTCACCTCCTCTTCCCTTTTCACCTAACCATTCTCCATGACTCTATCACTTTACATACCATCCTGACCCAAACACCCTATATCTACCACTCTATCATCAAACACATTCACCAGTCCTTCAACATTAACATTCCATCTCCTCATCACTTCACCACTACCTTTTATCACTTCTCCATTTGCCCCCTTTACCCATGTTCCCATTTGCTCTCTTGTTTTTCACAAGCTATTAAACTCGTTTCAAAACATCTTATTCTCTTTAAAGTTTACTAATACTCACTCACCCCAAATCTCATTTGCCCTCTTTTTCAACACCTGCACCTTACACTTGACCTCCTGCCACTTTCTCTTTTACATCTCCTAATCACTTGCGCTCCTTCCCTGTAAGTACCACCCATATACCTCTCTTTTCTCTTTCAAAGCAACTTTACTTTGTCATTCCACCGTTCACTACCCTTTCTAATATTTCCACCTCCACCTCGTGTATGTCACATGCACCACTCGCACTTACCAGCACTGCTTCCTTAAGTACCTCCTATTTCTCACCTATTCCCCTAGCCTTACTCAATCTGATAGCTCCTGGTATTTCTTCACACAAGTCTCTTTCCAAGTTCCCCAACTCTCACTACTCTCTTATCATCCAAAACATTTCCTCTTCTCCAAAAAACCTTTACTTATATTCACCCCTACCCTCCACAAGGTAATGATCAAATATCCTACCAGCTGCCCCCTCTCAGCACATGCCTCTCAATTAGCAGATAATCCAATAATGCCCGATGACCATCTTTCCTACTCAAGACACATTTACTTGTGTATCTCCCTCTTTATAAACCAGTCATTCCGAATCACCAGTTCTTTTACAGCAAACAAGTCCACAAGCAGTTCCATCCACTCTACTGAATACCCTATGCCCCCCAAAAATAACCTCAACTACCTCACTACTCACCTTTGCTTCTAAATCATCCATCATAAATACCCAGTCTTTAACATCAAAATTGCTGATGTACTCACTCAGCTGCTCCCAAAACAAATGTCTCTCATGACCTTGCTTCTCATGGCCTGATGCATTTGCACTAAAAATCACCTCTCTCTTGCAATCCACTTTCATTTTCACCTACATCAGTCTAGAGCTCACTTCCTTACACTATTTTAAATGCTCCCACAACCACAACTCTGGCTTCAGCAGTTGTGTTACCCTTTCCTTAGCTCTTGCCCTCTCATCAGCCCCTGATTTTACTCCAAAAACATTTTCAACCATTCTTCCCACTTACCCTTGATCTTTGTTTCACTCAGAGCCAACACATCCAGTTTCTTTCCTTTAGTATAATACCTATCTTGACTTTCTTATCATCTTGGTTACAATCACACACATTTAGATAACCCAGTCTGAGTCTTCGAGGAGGATGAATGCCCTCCTCTTGGATCCTTTTTTTTTTTTGTTCCATCTTTTAGAAACAGAAATAAAAGAAGAGGGTGGTTTTCAGCTCCCCACTCCCATCCCCTTTAATCGTCTCCTACATCATGCAAAGAATGCGGGGTAGAATTCTTTCTCCCAGAAATATAACAATACACACTTTTATAACAACCCTTCACACCATTTTACAGAGGAATGTTTATTGTATGCAGAAAGGGGCATTTATTGCAAGATGAAGCAGCAGTTCATACAAAAATGAGGGTTACACATCTGATATTGTGAAATATCATAAAATACACCAATAAACACTTTGTGAACACTTACAAAAACTTTACAAACAGTTTTACGAGTAAATATTACTGTACAATGGAGGGCAAGAGTGTGTGAAAAGGACTAGAGAAAATTCTAAAGGGCTAGCATACAGCACCTTCTGGCATGGCTAATGGGAGGTAATTGATGCACTTATGGCATGTGCTGTATAAGGTTGACATATATCTCAACAGAAGTTGATTACCACAAGAGAGCAGGCTTCAAAGTGTGCCAAAATTTCACGCATTCACTGAAATCCTCAATTTTGGGTGAATTTCTTCCTTTAATTGACTCAACCACTGCATCTGTGCCAAGGGGATGATACTAGACAATGACAACAGTTCTGTCACAATTTGTGAGGGTATTAATTTGTCAGTTTGTGAAATTTTAAGAGTTGGAAATTTTGATGCTGCAACTGCAGACTTATCCAGCCTCAAGACAGTAAACTTACCCAGTGTTCATTACAGTAGAAACAGCTGTGTCCTTCTTCCCACAAATCTGCTAGTTTGAGATTTTAGTACTAGATTTCTTGATACCCTTGGTGAAATGAATAAAATGTCCAGCATATTGGCATTGCTCCTTTATGAAAAAAGGTACTTGGAAAATGTCAATCTAGAGATAAAGTTACAGGAAGATGTTCTGATGCATAGTCACAGCTAAACTGAGCATCTGGAGGAGCAGAAAATGAACACTACGGATAAGCAGTCCAAAGGCTACATGTTTCTGCATCCCACTTCATTGATAATTTAAAGGCTTTTACTATTATAATTTCATGAAACACCTGCTAAACTGGATAAAAACTTGTAGCTCCATAAAACAAGTGAAATTCATGTATATATAAATGCTTAAAGTCAATGAAACCATTGAGTAGGTTAGTTATAGACTATGGGCTTTTACATTACATATATTTCACTTGTTTTCCTTATTTGCTACTTTATAATCACATACATTTCATTCTGGCATCATCTATGTACCAGTGTGTGAAAAAGGGGTGTTTGGGTTTTACTCTAGTATTTGTGACCAAATTCCTATAAGCTTAACTACTGGCATATCAGATGCAGGGTGATTTTTGGAAACATTATTCTGGAAAATAGTGTGTCTTAGGTGGTTGGAATCATGATAATGGCACTACACAATCATTTTGTCAGTTCTCAAGCACTTCACCTTGAACCACACATACAATGAAAATCCTGACTAAACAATCATCAGCACTGTCATCTTACAGGAGAAATTCAACTGCAAACCCATCCACTCCACCCACTTTGACACATTTCATCTTATGAAAGGCTTTGACCACCTCCTCTCTTTTCATCTCATCATTTGCTATGATTCTCTTGCTCTGTATACCTCCATGTCCCAAACACCCAACAAGTGGGATGTATTCTAGATAAAAAGTAAAAGATATCCAGTAAAGCAAACTTTTCAGTTTTGAACAAGTGTCTTCCCCATATAGTAAAGTCATATGGTCTAGTTAGTAAAAACAAAAGACATGTTAATCTTTTCCTAATCATCCGGGGCAGAAAGGTGAAGTTGGGTAATTATGATATCAATTGGTTCTTGTAGTTTTAAGATTGCTTCCATTCACTTATAGTTTAAGTAACTGATTACTGTTCATATTATGAAGAGCATATCATACTATTCATTTTGTGGTACTGATGGTACTGATAGTAAAAAAAAGTAGCAATCAAAGGCTTAGCTAACTGTAGAGAGATATGTAATTTACATAGAGTTAGTCTGAAAGTGAAAAAAGGTGAAGATACAGGAATAAGAGAAAGCTCCTAGCAGTTTTACTACTTACATGCAACATTCAAATTTCCAAAGATTTTCTTGATTAGCTTACCAAGTAATAAATTGTGTATACAATGAAGTTTCACCATGTATATTGCAAAAAGTGAAAAAAAGGGGGCTTAATTAATAAGGTATTTTTATGTATTTTCTTTTTTTGTGTATATGAGTAATAATTAATTTTCAATCAATAGGACTATCTCTAATTAGGGAAACAAGCTACATGTAATATTCTTTCTACTTAATGCATTAACATTATTCTACTACAAACAAATTAACAGTAAAAAGAAAAAGGATATATCATCACCATTACCGTGATGAACTTCCCGGGGTTTGGGCAGGTTGGTAACACAGGTATGGGGGCACATCAGCACGTTTGCTGGGTGCAACGACCCTTCCAGGAATTTCTTGCGTGTCTCTGACAAGTGGATTCCTCCCAATGGTGTTTTAGGAAGATGGTTAGGTGGCACAAGAGCTAAACAGTATATTCCCACTTGGTGGATGCTATCAACTGCCTGCAGTACTCTAGACATCCACTGGAAGCTCTGGGGAATAAATTAAGAAAATGTAATCCAAAGTGTATACAACATATACATAATGAATTCAGTATGTAAAATATCTTAATACTAATAAATATGAATGCAAACTAAAAAATAAAAGGCATTCAGATTACATAACAGCACATCTATGCAGCTATGGATAAGTGTGTATATATTGCATCATTAATGTCCCAGGTTTGGTATTGCTTAAATGATTGCATATCATGTTTGGTGGAAGAAAGCTGCCTGAAGCAATGAAAAGGTAAATGTGATTGCAGTCATTACTATCCCAACCTTGGGATAGTTATAGCAGTGTGTAAAGCTACCATAAATTTTTTGTGTCAAGACTGCCGACCATACTTTCTGTTTCAACAAAAGGTAGCTGAGTGGACAGGGGAAGGCCTATGCTGGTGGCAATGATATTCTATATCTTTGAGAATACAATATAATTTTTTTCCAGGCATAAAAGGGGACTTTAAAAGCAATGCTTCAAGATGTCTCAGGTGTTTTGTGAGGAAGTGGAGAATCTTTCAAAGGAGTCATAGAAAGTTTTAGAAATTTCAACAACAGTGCATTCTGTTTGCATATAAATACACTCACCAACAGTGTATTTTGTTCATCAACTTTATTATGTAACAGTACTGGTGAATCGATTTGTATATGTACAAAAAAAATTCAATGAACTTTGTACTGCTTAGGTACTTTCTATCTCATTTTTTTTTGCATACACAAGACTTTGCTTTATAACTGGGCCAAGGGGAGAGAGAATTCTACCCATGTATTCCACTGTGTCACAGAAAGCAACTAAGAGGGGTGGGAGAAGGGGGAAGAGAAGGTTGGAGCAAAAGGAGTGCTCATCCTCCTTGAAGGCTCCGAATGCAGTGTCTGAATGTGTGAAAATATAACCAAGATAAGAAAGAAAGACAAAGAAACCAGTGTGCTCTAACTCTGAAGGGTAAGAGGAAAGAGTGGTTTGGAAATGTCTTAAGGGTAAAGTCAGGGGTTAATATGAGGGAGTGAGCTAAGGATGGGGTAGCTTGAAGAAACAAAGCTCAAGGGTAAGGGGAGAGAGTGGTTTGGAAATGTCTTAAGGGTAAAGTCAGGGGTTAATATGAGGGAGAGAGCTAAGGATGGAGTAGTACTACTGCTGAAGCAGTAGTTGTGGGAACGTGTGAAAAAGTGTAAGGAAGTGAACTCCAGACTGATATAGGTATAAATGAAAATGAGTTATGGGAGATTATTAGTGCTTCTGCTCCTAGCCATAAGAAGAAAGATGGAGAGGCAAGTGTTTTGGGAGCAGCCAAGTAATAATGTCAGCAAATATGATGCAAGAGACAGGTGATTTAAATGCAAAGGTGAGTAATACGGCAGCTGTGGGTATTACTGGGGGGGGTATGGGGTATTTGGTAAGGGGAATGGATATGGTGAACAGCTTATGGAGATATATGCTGAAAAAAGACTGGAGATTGGCAATACAAAAAATCTTGTTGATGAGGTGGTGGGAAAGCTGAGGCTGAAAGCAGTCATGCATGGGAGAAAAACTGAAAGGGCACTGTAAGCTCTAGCGAACAGGAGAAACCTAAGCATTCTGTGAACTTCATAGGAAGCTTGCATGAAGAAATACTGTAAAACCCAAGTGGAAAAACATTAAGGTTGTTAAAATATAAGTGCAGTAGCAATGAATAATGTGCATAGTACAGCTGGACTGTAGAGGTGAAGTTATGTGGTGTACAGAGGTCATTAGAAAGGTGCATGCATAGGATGGTATGCTCATGTAGAATATGACATGATAAGTTGGTACTAAGTTACAAGAATGAGAGGTATACTGAAGAAGAGGTGGACAGATGTATTGGCAAATGAGACAGGTTGATTAGGGATAGGGATATTTCATATAAAAATGCTTGAGGTATGATTGGGGATGAAATACAATGGAACCATTTTGTGTATAGTGGTGTATGAGAGAGAAGGAGATGCTGGTTTCCCCTAACCAAACAACTTAAAAAGAGTGTAAAGTGTGGATAACCATGTTTCACTTTAAAAAATGGGTTGAGGATTTATGAGAGCTGCAGAGTTTGTATGTAACTGTTTCACCACATCAAAATGGAAATGGAGTAACGCTAATAGAAAATGAAACAATTAACCTCTAAAGTCAACATTACAGTGAAGCTAGGAGTTACAGATTTGTCATTCTAACACAAATTCATCATTCTAACAAATCATCAGTTTACATGGTACATTATCATATATGGTAACTTAACAGAAACTGTACAGGTTTTGTATGGATTACTGCACATCTATGGGGTTTTATAATGTACATGCTGGATAAAGTGACAAGCGTTTGTTTGCAAAACCTAAAATTTCACCAAATCTAGTCCATATATGGCATGAACCCTAAGCTTTTCATTGAGAGTCATATGCCTTATGTACTTACATTTCCAAAATGGTTAAGTATTTATTTGTTCCCAAAACCTATAAATTTTAGCTGGTCTCATCCAAACTTGGCATGACCCCTGAGCTTCCCACTAATCTTCATATGCCCTACATAGTTACATTTGCAAAATGGTTGTGTATTTGTTTGTTCCCCATAACCTTCCATTTTTGCCTAATCTCATCCATACCTGGCATGAAACCATACATTTCCCAGCGAGTGTCATATCTCTTATGTAGTTGCATTTCTAAGGCAGTTAGAAACCCGTACACCACGTACTTGAGTGTAATTTATCTCACTGAAGATAATATGGGGTAATTTGTATTTTCTATGCATAGAATGGGCCTAAGCAGCTAGCAGCAAAATATAAATATCCTTGAATATGAGAAGGGAGGAGCATGTATTTACATACTAGTTTTCTTACTGAAGATGATATGGAGCAACTTTGTATTTTCTATTCATGGGATAGGCCTATTGAGTGAGTAGTAAAATGTCTATTCTTGAATGGTGGGGGTGATACATGTGTGCCTAACTGAAGAGTATATGGGGCAATTCTATATTTTCTATGCATAGTGTGGGACTAAGCAGCTAACAGAAAATTGTCTATCCCTGAATATTTTTAACTCCCCATATATTTCAGTCATTTGAAATACAAAAAAATAAAATATACTGACCTCTTCTTCTGAGCAATCTGGTCTCTGTTCAGCTATGACACATATTCTTTCATCTCTCAAGACTTTATGAGAGAAGACAGCAATGCGGCCTCGATATATAAATTTCATAGGTTCCACTGCTAAGACTGTGGCAATGATATCATCTGTGTTGTGTTTACGGCCAGTGACTGTCATAAGCCCATCCCGGGAACCACAGACAAATACTAGGCCACCCTGTACAAGAAGCTGATGTCAGTTGTGTGCTTAATATGTTTCATGGAATAAAAAAATCAGTTTATCACATCCAATAAAGCTGTTAGCTTGGAAAGTATAATCATTGTTTTCAACATGAATTATAAACATTTATGACCTAATCCTTCTACATAAGACACTGTACAACTAAAGAACTTAATTAAGCAAATCATACTTCAAGCATGCTACAAAATGTAATATACTCACGGGCCCCAAGAACCCAAGAAGTCCCGTTCTGACAAATGAAGAACTGTCAGACATAGGAGTGCTGTCTGGAAGCAGAGGCTGGACCCTAAAGGTTGTATTGGTCATACCCTGAAGGCCCCAGTACTGATCACCAACAGCTCCACCCGCAACACAGATCTCTCCAACCTCATCCGTTCGACACAGATAAGGTTGACCTTCTAATTTCACAACTACGATCATAGCTGGTGAAAAAGAATTTTTTTCAGTTATAAATGCCTGAAAAGTTTAAACTAATATTTTTTCTAACAAAAATATAGGAAAGGTTAAAGTACATGCCTTTTAAAACAGAGAAAGGAAAAGTTCAAGAGATGGGGGCCCCTGACAGCAAAACTCCCTCCCAAGACAGTATAAACTGGTAATTACATTCATAATGATGCAGTGACACTACCAAACATAAAGGCAAACTTAGCCTATAACAATGAGGTGATATGAAAAATTGTCTTGTCTGCAAGTTATATATTTGAACAAGTATATATGTGTGGAAGGAAAAAGCATGACCTGGAAGAGAATTCTACTGATAGAAGATGCAAAGAAAAAACAAGATGACAATGTTGTGCATATCAACTTTTAACACTGTACCAGTGGCAAGAAATGAAATGGGAAGAAGTACATCTGGGTACAAAAAAAGAGGCATTATGGACTATGAAGGTTTCAACAAACCAATGAATAATAAAAAGGGATAAGAATGATAAACGTGAAGAGTATGAAGGCCAGAACGAAGTGCTGGGGCATTTTTTTGGCATGTAACCTCAAACAGTATTCAGTCAATAAAATTCAAGGAAAAATTAGATACATTTTTACAAATGTGGTAACATTGTTACATGAAAGGAAAAATGTGGATTTTAAAAAGGGCAGACAACTACAAGGATGTAAGGCAAGAATAAATGAACAAAAGAGAGAGATGAAGAGGGTGAAACAAAATCGTCTGGACATATGGAGAGGATGAGTGAGGAGAGGTTCACAAAGAGGGTATGTGTCAAAAGTGAAGGGGACAAGGAGGAAAGGGAACCGAAATGCAGATGGCAGGATGAAGTGGAAAAGGTTTTGGGAGCTCAGGGGCTGAACATGCAGGAGAGTGTAAGGTATGCACTGTATAAGTGAACTGGAGTGATGTGGATGTAGTAAATACAGAGTGACATGCTGTCATCTGAATGAACCAGAGCATGTAAAGTAGACTCGGGAAAGAATGGAAAGTCTGTGGGGCTACGTTGTAAATAGGAAGCTGTAGTTTTGGTGCATCAAAAATGACATCCAGGGAGTGGATATAATTGAATAAGGCCATTTCTTTATCTGTTCCTGGTGCTACCTCACTAACACAGGAAATGGCAAAAAAGTATGAAAAAATGAAAGTATGTGTGTAGTAAAATTATTATGTACACTATATATTCACATCTGAAGAGCAAGAGAAAGTGTGTACAGTTTAGGTATGTATATAAAATGTATAACTAAGTGAAATCATGCCTAGGAAAGCCTAGGAAAACTCATCTTGCAACAGCTGCCTGCCAACCTCAATGTGGTCCATTCAAAACCCTACCACAATAATACAAAGAAAAGTATACAATTACTTAAGGATTTTTCTTCCTTTACGGATGATACACATACCATATACACTAGTGTATAGCTAGATCTCACACATATGTCAGCCCCCATTTGTCATCCAAAAAATCCTGATTTTTTCATATTTCACATGTAAAAGTTGACCCAAGTTTTTGAGAGGAATGTTAAACATGCCAGTACCGACCATATACTCCCTCCTCCACCCACAGACCCACCATAATGTGGTATCGCTGTGGATATGTTGTGTATTTTTCCAGTAACCCATTATTTTCACTCATGAATTTATGAAATTCATTCCAGTTGTATACAGTTGAATATATACTTAAGTGAGGATATTGTAATTCTGGTAATTTAAGGATGTTATAATATAAAGATATGCTGTGTGTGTTTTGTATCATGATTCATAAACAATGATAATATACGATGCTACTTATGAGTGTTTATGAGTTAGCAACATTAGGCTTCTTGAGATGGTATATTTAGTGCTTGAAGTTTTTGCACCTTATAAGCTTATTCACCATTACGGGAACATCAAAGATATAGACAGATAGATGGGATTGTGTTATGCATCATCATACATTAATCTAGACATATAATGATAACACCTCTACAGGTTGTTTGACAAGTGCTAATAAGATGGGAATGTCCTTTAACTCCAGCCAATTTCTTAATTTGGTCATCATCATGATTGTAAGGAGCAAAAAATCTGTTACATTTGAAGTTTATGCCATCCTGCAGGTATCACCTAAATCTTTTTTTTTTTTTCTTCATTCCCCCTTGCTCTCTAATGTTTTTTTAAGATATGGAAACTTTATAGTTTTAAACTGATAAAATGGTATTAAAGAAGCACTAATTACCATTTTCACATTCTGCTACAAAAACTAACACTGTTTGGGAATGCAGCCAGAAATTCATTATGCCATCAAAGTGTTAAAGGTGAAGCCAGTATGACTGATTCTCGTTTGATGGTTAACTTAAAAGTTGGCTAACCATTTTCCTCCATTTTTTCGAGGGGAGTGTCAAGTATCTTTTGAATGAGGATGTGTTGAGGCAAAGTGTCAGCTGAATCATCGGATAAATCAGCGAACATATATATCTATAATTTGTGTCAAGTGCATAAAAGCATCAATGACTTAAGTGCTTTCTTGCTTGGTAGGAATGATTACACTTTATCTCTCTTTTATGGTGACCAACATGGCACAGACAAAACATATCCCAATCAAAGGCCATCTTGGGTGAAACAAATAGAGAGGAAAAGAGAGGAGGAATTAATCTTGGTTCTGCAGGTGCTTGTAGACCTGATTCTTAAACGTAGAATGTTTATACTGAGAAGGAACGACAACAGGAAGAAGAGAGTCAATTCTCTAGTGGTCAGTCTCCAAACAGTAGCTGTGGGAAGAACTAGCCACTCACGTGCCTTGCATACAAGTCTTTGGGGCAGGAACACATGCAGACAGTTCACAAGAACTGTGGCCAAAATAATACCTAGAGAAAAGGGAGAGAGCAGCAACACTGTGGCACACAAAAAGGGATGGTTGAAGGGAAGTAATGCCAGAATTAATAAGAAAGAAGGCTTTTGATTCCACTCTGGTGAATAAAGATGGAAGAAGAGTACCAATATGAAATATATATATATATATATATATATATATATATATATATATATATATATATGAAATAAA
>JAYMFT010116533.1:0-13376 GCA_038088735.1 Panulirus argus
CTACCCCATCACAACCACTACCTGCACCACCACCCACTGCCTCCCCATCACACCCACCGTCTGCGCCACCACCCACTGCCTCCCCCATCACACCCACTACCTGCATCACCACCCACAGCCTCCCCAATCACACACACCATCTGCACCACCACCCACTGCTTCCCCCACCACACCCACTGCCTGTCCCATCACAACTACTACCTGCACCACCACCCACTGCCTCCCCCATCACACACACCATCTGCACCAACACCTACTGCCTCCCGATCACACCCTATACCTGCACCACCACCCACTGCCTCCCCCATCACACTCACTACCTGCACCACCACCCACTGCCTCCCCATCACACCCACCGTCTGCGCCACCACCCATTGCCTCCCCCATCACATCCACTACCTGCACCACCACCCACTGTCTCCCCATCACACACACCATCTGTACCAACACCCAATGCCTCCCCCATCACACCCAGTGCCTCCCCATCACACACACCATCTGTACCAACACCCAATGCCTCCCCCGTCACACCCACTACCTGCATCACCACCCACTGCCTCCCCATCACACTCACAGTCTGCGTCACCACTCACTGCGTCCCCCATCACACCCACCGTCTGTACCCACTGTTTCAACCATAACACACACACACACACACACACACACACACATACACACCGTCTGCGCCACCTGTAAATCTGGGCGGGCGGCCGGGTGGGTGCACCAGCGGCGACGCCTGAGGGTGTAGGCCAGCAGTGCAGGATCAGCCTGCCTCTCACTACCGGCCCACCTGTCCAGGTTAACGCGTCACGGGATAACTGCTGGTTGTGTCGTGTGAGGATCATTTGATCTGGCCCAAGCCACAATACCCTCCTGTGACCACAGTCATTCACAGCTTCCCACCCTACTGTGGCCACAATCATCAACAGCCTCCTACCCTTCTGTGGCCACAGTCATCCACCCTACCGTGGCCACAGTCATCCACCCTACCGTGGCCACAATCATCTACAATCAACAGTATTTCAATAAAATCAAGATTGTTTGTTCTTTAAGACAAAGTCAACAATCATACAGTGGTAACACTCATCTGGCCCTGGTAATGGTCCCGAGATATATTCATATACTCAAAGCTTTTAAGACTTGACTGGAGTCTTATGCAGAAGCGACAGGATAACGATGCCTGAGACTTGCGTCTACCCAGACGGACCATCCTCGCACTGACACAAGACTCGAGATATACGACGACTTTAAAAGCCAATAAAACTAGATTTTAACGATGGTACACATAACAATTTGGGCGCACGGTGACTTGTGGCCGGCCGTCTTCATTAAATCACAAACATTTGGTCCCAAGTCATCCCTCAAGACATGCAGGGCGTTTAAACCGTGTGAGCACCTCTCCCTCATGCAAGTCTTCTCATCGCCCTAACAGTTGAGAAAATGAGAGATTTGGCCACAAGGCAGGCACTGCCCATCTGTCCCACTGACCCTGGCCGGCAATGTTTTAGTCCCAACTGATTTCCTGGTTCTAAAGGCGTCTAAAACCACTGATGTTCACGTCGTGAGACGTTCTACTTATCAGGAAAAACGAGACAATCTGTAAATTATCTGAAAACAGATACACGTGGCTTGAGCGAGCAGATCCTGCTTGTTAATGTGAACTCTCTACGCACAATCTGTGTCTGGAGACGGTGTATACTATGGGTTGTGGCTGATCATAGACAGATAGTCCAGTAAAGTGAGCACACAAGATTCTCAGAGGCCTGCGTTTATAAGATGTTCAGCCTGGCCCCCCGCAGTACCCACAGGTGGAAGTCTAACATGAAGCATCGACTGATTTATCTGTGGAAGTTAAAACTCACCTTCAGTATGATGAGTCACTTAGGCGTATGCTGTCTCAAGGACTAGAATCAGCATATCGCTGCCACTCCACTCACTCCCTCCTAAACTCCATCCACACTACTGTCTTCTCTTGCCGTATTTTCGTACGCTTGAAACTCCACTGGTCATCAGTCCACAGTGGGTGCGATAAACAAAGCTGTCACACAACTGTTAATAACAGATCCACTAGCCAATCGATACGTGGAATCAAGCCAAACTTCTTCAGTCCAATCACATTTCCGAGCACGAACACTGTATCCTTTCTGATACGCAAAATGTTCGCTTATGCCGTCATCTCCGTCAGCGACACAAGCTGGAGAGTTAACACGGGCAAAACGACCACCTATCTTTACAAAGGCCGGAGCCTCACTGGGACTGGAAACCATCGAGGTGCCAAGGGACTCGCTCGCCGCGCGCCTAATTTCACTGAATATCGATTTTTTGTTTGCGTACTCCCACGTCCCCTGCCCTTCCTCATCACCTTCTTTATTATCTCTTCGTCTTCCTCCACACGTCTTAAACCAGTAATGCAAATTTTAAGTTGAACTGTTTAGCAAAGAAGCCAATAGATGCTTAAACCCGTTCGTGGGAGGGATATACACCTCCTGTGTTATGATAACCTTGAGAGTCACAGATTTGTTCAACTCAACAACGACGCTCATAAAATACTGTCGAAAAAAATGTTGCTTAAATATAATCCAGCGCAGGATATCAGTGATATGTTACGTCTGTGACAGTCTCGTCCACGTCCAGGGAATGAACACTGAGAAAAGAATTATGTTATATTTTGCTTCGCGTTGGCGGTGGCGAGCAGCGGAATGTTGCCATCAGGTGGTCATCTTACATAAACAGCTCCGGGGGTCTTCCATGCGATGGTGTACCATGGAATGGTCCGCCCCCGCGCCAACAACACCAGGATGGGGTCAAGGACATGCGTCATGGACTAGGGATCGTAACTTTAAGCATCTTACGGATGTATTATTGGCATCCACAAAATCGCAGAGTGTGTCAGAAGCGCGCAAGACTAGCATCTGAGAATTTTCAAGGCTGTAGCCATAATTGTAGCTAGGCGTTCACTCCAGTATATGCGTTCGGATATATTTGGCCATGCCGCTGTGTGGGGATCTCGGCTTCATATTTTTTCTTAGAGGATATCTTTAAGATTGTTTTTAGCTTTGATTTGATATCAGATGCTGAAGGACAGAGCCCACGAGGCTGTTGCCTGAGGATAGCAGTCAAATCCTATTCGTTGGTAACTGAGAAATGATGCAGCACTGTACTGGTGACAATTTGTCCGTATGACCTGCGCTGTCCCATACACTACGCTTCTGTTAAGCAGATCGCTTTACACATGAGAAACGCCATACATACTATGCTAATACAATAGTTCACGAGTCTACACGCATACGCATACACACGCGCGCACCACACACACACACATACACACACACACACACACGCCACGTTCAGAATAAACACAAAAGACATCATAGTGGAGGAAGAATATATTACAGACACTAGTAAAAGCGGTGGGCGGCCACACCACCGCTGGGCGGCACCCCTCGCCAGCAGTACCTACCCGGCCATCTAGCACCAACGGTAACAGTCACAGTGGACGCACTCACGGGAGTATAGCATGTAAATATGTCAAACAAATGCGCTGGGGGGTGAGCCCCGAGCGACCTCTTGGCGACATAAAAACCGAAAATAGTTTTTTTTTTTTACCACATTATTGTTGCCACTTGTATCGTGCAGATGATTATATCTTAATGGCTAACATCAACGTCTGACCACCGCTGCTGAGAGCCTTAAAATGTTTTTACTTCCACAGTTATGAACAAAACAACCATTACATTAGATATTCATACTTTAAGATGATCTACCCACCGGGTTTGATTACATATTGCAAAATAAAAAAAGAAATATCTGTGAATCTCACAAACCATTTGAATCTAGATTTAAATCAATGTATCTGCCGTCAATTTTAAAGCGTATTTTGTTTTACACGACCGTTTGATGATCCTGACGCATATGTAAGGTTACAATGAGGCACATGTGAGCCTTGAAGGTCACGTCTCGCTCCTGGTCACGTGATGTGTACTGCGTGAAGTCACAACGCGCATGGGATCTGGGTCACATCATTCGTAGGTGGGGTCACAACATTCATAGGCTGGGTCAAAACTTTTATAGGATGTGGTAACAACACTCATACGATGGGGTCACAACATTCTTACGATCGGATCACAACATGCATAGGATGGGTCACAACACCCATGCGAACGGGGTCACATCGTGCATGAATTAAGGTCACACTAAGCTTGGAATAAGAGGTCACGCGTGGGTCGCAGTGTCGTGTCATGAAGGAGCGGGGTCATAGGTTCCAGCGAGGAGGTCAGGTTTATGGGTCATGCGTGGGTGAAAATCAAAGGTTATCTTGTGGGTTGAGATGTTGGTACCAGGAACGCGCTCTGCCCACACTGCACCACCTCACCTGACAGGATCTCCCCGCCGGGCGCCCCGGGGCGGTAAATGACAGGGAAATCCAACAAGTTTAGTGTATAAAGAAAAACTAAAAAAAAAAAAAGTTCCATGTTAGCGATTTTAACGTTCCTGCTGAAGAGCAATAAAATTAACATCTTCAGTAAAGATAAATAATGTTCTTGTTTACTTGAGATAACTTATTTGATTGTTAAATGATACCACACATTCATAACAGCCTCCCACGAGTCTAGTGTGGGTGTGAGCGACTGGGGAGGACATCGTGGGTGTAAGCGACTGGGGAGGAGATCGTGGGTGTAAGCGAATTGGGAGAAAAGATCATGGGTGTGAGCGACTGGGGAGAAGAGATCGTGTAAGCGACTGAGGAGGAGATCGTGGGTGTGAACGACTGGGGAGAAGGGATCGTGGGTGTAAGCGACTGGGGAGAAGAGATCGTGGGTGTGAGCGACTGGGGAGAAGAAATCGTAGGTGTAATCGACTGGGGAGAAGATCGTGGGTGTAAGCGACTGGGGAGGAAAGATCATGGGTGTGGGCGACTGGGGAGAAGAGATCGTGTAAGCGACTGGGGAAGAGATCATGGGTGTAAGCGACTGGGGAGAAGATCGTGGGTGTAAGCGACTGGGGAGAAGACCGTGGGTGTAAGCGACTGGGGAGAAGAGATCGTGGGCGTAAGCGACTGGGGAGAAGAGATCGTGGGTGTAAGCGACTAGGGAGAATAGATCGAGGATGTAAGTGACTGGGGAGAAGAGATCATTGGCGTAAGCGACAGGGGAGAAGAGATCGTGGGTGTAAGCGACTGGAGAGAAGAAACTGTGGGTGTAAGCGACTGGGGAGAAGAGATCGTGGGTGTGAGCGATGGGAAGCCGAGATCGGTCGGCGGGCAAACGCCATCACAATAATGTATGTTCACCCTAGGCAAGGTCGTGAGTCGGGCAGGTGCTGGGGAGATGCCGCGTCGCCCCTCACTTGCTCCCCGCACTCTATAATGTAACTTGCGCATTAAGGCAATCCATTCGCAATCAATAACTCGTTGAAATTCCTTATTGATTACTACAATGTCTGTGAGAAAGTATATTTTACAAAACTTAGGACTCTTAATAAGGTCAGAAAATAAGTAAAGTTGTAGAGCTCAAGAATTGCATCGTTTGTTTCACTGTATGATAATCTATGTGCCATAGGAAATATAGATGTATACTGTTTACCTTGTATGTTCCTATGGGTACCCCATGGGGGGAACTGTGGGCGCGGCTATTTGTTAGCGGCGCCTCGCTCACCTTCTGGCATAGGGAAGCAAGAGGCTCTTAGGGGGTACTGTCCTGTGAAGAATCGCCTCTGAAGCAGAGAGCTGTGTATATCTCGTGTGCTGCCGGCGGCGACGGAGGAAGAGGAGGAGGAGGCGGAGGAGGCGGAGGTCGCCTGCTGCTGATGGTGGCGTATAAGTCCGGAGGAGAATAAGATCCAAAGGATTCGATCCATACTGGGTTAGGTCCAGAGTCGGACCAAATGAAGACTCCGATCCCTCACCAACTGTACCGTATACGAAGCACACTACACCATCTTGTCTTATCCGTACTATATGCAGTACTCATCTTGACTGACCCAGACATGGAGCGTTCAGCGAGAGTACATATTTCATGTACAGTGACGAATACAGAGAGTACAAGTTACACGCCACATACGTGAGTACATGTCTGACAATGCTTCATTCTGAGCCAGTTTGCCATGATGGACTGTACGACTGGACTCAAAAGGTCCACTGAAATGGAACAAAGATGGCGCTTGAAGTAAGGAACCTGATGTACAGGGAGAGGCTAAATGTTATGAATATGTCCACTACGGAAGACAGAAGAGTAATGAGTGACCTGGTGATAACTTTGAAGTGTCTGAATGCAAATGTCGAGTCCAAATTGTTTTTCCAAACTTTGAAAGAGAGCCAACAAGACGTTAGGACAAGATACTAGGCAAGGAACATGTTAGAATATATGTGAAGTAGTACTTTTTAAAGACAATGGTAGGTGACTGGAATAAGTCATGTTCTCTGACTGAATGCACACAGCAAACAGCTACACACACACACACACACACACATAACACTGACTATGTAAACATCCCTGTATATCTGCCATCCTGGCTATCTAAATGTACCTCACCCAGGTGCTTATCTAAAGTGTTTGAATGAAATGTCCAGCTCACTCGAATCTCAAGCTCTTGTATGATTAGTTCACTAGTAACTATCATGACTTCCCAGTTGTGTAAATACCCGTAATACCTCAGCTGTGTATTTTCAGCCAAATGGCTGCCTAAATCCAATAAACCGTTAACTATCTATTCATTACACACACAAATGAGTTAAGCTCCCTCTCGATACAGTACAAATAGGTCATAACAGATATGCTATTTTCCTATTCTATTGATACGAATTGACTTAAGGTAGGACTACAATTTCTGAACCAGATCCTTCAACCCTGCAGTAGATGGCTCCTTTAAGGACTCATCATCTCCATTATTAGTTTGAGTGTTGGTCACAGGCTATAATGTGTATATTAAAGAAGTCTTTATTTATCTACTATCTTTAACTTTATTTCCATCTACGATATTACAGCTCCCAATTCACTCATAATCTTCCTGAATCCATAACCAGTTGTTCCAAAGTGACAGATGAAGTTCTTTGCACAGGAAAGCAGTTGTTCTACTTTCGTTGCCCAAGGTCACAAAATTATCTCCATCTGAAATATTCTTGTCTTCATCTATTCCCTCACTCTATCTGCCCCACCTCCTCTCCCTGCACCTTCAGCTATGCTGCTATACATCATCTTCTCTAATCTCCTATGCACCACACGTTCTAGGTTCCCATTTCTTCTTAAAAGCCTTCGTCTTGACGCTATCTGTTCTCCTAATCTCAAATACTCGGTAACTTATACATCCGTACTGCTCATCTTTACCAATTCTGACCTGCATAAATTTGGCCTTCACATCCATACATCAGAGAGGAGACAAATACTCCATCAAGCAAGCCTCTTGCACACTCTTCACTTAAACTCCTATCTCCGTTTACCAGAGCTTATAGTCTCCTGATTCTCTTGCCCATTTCAAGACTCCAAATCTCACTTCTCCTGGCACCATCCTCGCTCCTCCTAGTGCCAGATCTCATCCACAGGACATGTATGATCAGGACCTGTTACCCTTCGGGTACTGGGTTTGAAGAGCGCTTTGGAGCAACACCTGACCCTCAGCTAGTATGAGCAACGCCTACAAGTAAGACCAGTCACTCCTGGTCCCATACTCTCATGTACACTGCCCATCTTACAATACATTTTCGTTCTTAGCTCATCATTTTCTTTTCCCGCTACACAGATAGCGTTGCTTTACTTTTATGTGTACCAAACTGTTCATGATCTAAGAAGTGTTATCATGAATAACATACGGTTAAAATTAATAGTTTAGATAGTTTCTTATAAAATACATTACCAGAATAAAAACTTCTCACTAGGATTAACAAACGGAAAAACTCATATGATTTAACTTTGGTTTAGTTTCTTTTTTATTTTGGTCAAGTTTAGACAGAAGACAACTATCACAACTTAAGATGAATCATTAGAGAGTTGATCATCAAGCGAAAGATTACATTTGACTATGATTCACACTACTATCGTACACACCTGCTGCTGTCTTGGCTCAGACTCAGAAAACTCAGCAGCCCTAAACTAAGGTCATGTAACGATCCAGGACCTCGTCACGAGAACGTGCAGCCTCGTCGCTAGGGCGTCCTCGTACGAGACCCTATAAACTCGTCGAGACCTACAATCTTAGAAAAAAATATTTTTTCCTTAGAAAATCTTAGATTGTAACTAATTCCTTATATTTCCTTAAGGCCATTTCAGTGTCATGGTTCACCCATCGTGTCTCCAAGACCAAGAACTCCCAAGACGCTTAAGAAGTGATTCCCAGAACCACTCACGCAACTTGAAGCATTACTAGAGGTCTGCAGCACATACATAGGATGAGTCCACTGACCACCAGGACTAAACAACATGACTAAATTCGTCGTATTTATACGATTATGTGATTTACGAAGAAATGTAGGAATGAAGAAAATGTTATTACGAAAGGAAAACGTGAACTGAGGAGGTAATCAAGACCATAGCTTCAAACAGCCAATTCCTGTGATCGGAGTGTTCTTAGTGCAAATTCAGATTAAATATTCTATTACCAGTGTTCATGTAGCTGTTGGAATCAATATTTCATATCATTCTTATAATCAGCATTGAAATTACACCTGTTGGAAATATTTGTTCACTTTTCAAATGATCGGCTTCTCTTTATTTATCTTTTTCCAGCAAAATTACTCTGTAGAACAGTATTCCTTACCATTAACCTCTCGATCAAAGAATGTGTTGTACTTATCTGGTGTATCCGCACTTTCTCTGGCCCAGTTGATGTGGCCAGGAAGATGATTCTTTTTTTTTTAGAAATCAAATATAAAAATGTTGCTACTCAATGTGTAGTGTATCAAGAGGTCACATTACGTAAGATCTTGGTGTTATTTGTTGATACTTCTTCAGAATTCGCTCCGCTGTCGAGATTCTCGTCTGGTTTGTGTCTGTCACTACCATGCAGTGATTCACTGGACTTTGAGGCTTTGGGAATACTTCTCAAAAATTTTCCATCTTGTGACTCTAAATCATGACTGTAATATTCTGTCTGGGAAAAATATTCATTTAACTTTATTTTGTTTGATTACATTCGTTTTGAGTTTTGTAGAAGAGTAGGCCAAGCTAACGTGGTCAAAATCTTAGAAATATTTACTCAAGTTGACCTCGTTGCTTGTGGTCTTGAAAGCCTTGCGAGAGTTGCGTGGGTGGGCAGCAGCCGTCACACTGCCCACCCCGGCAACTCTCTCTCTCTCTCAGCCTAGTCACAAGTCCGCCGCTGACCAGCTGTTCCCTAACTCAGCTCTAGTCTCTCGCCCCAGGTCCTGCTCGCCATTGGTCAGCCAACCCAACTCATCACTGGCCAGGAACTCCATCCCACCACTGACTGGGTCAGCCACCCCAACCCACCACTGGCCAGGGGATCCCTGATCTACCACTGTCCAGCCGCCTCTCAGGTTATGAACGATCCTGTTGCCTCTCAGCGTTTACACAGCTGCATGGAACGTAAACATTTAATACATTTTGAATATTTCCTGTTTACAACCATCGCGTGTCCGGCCATCGTCCGAGGGAGGAATGTCACATGGGTTCAGATCTCTCGCACGTCTCTTACGCATTCCTGAAGCTTTACATGAAGCCTGAAATGCATCAGATTATCTGTATTTCCTACAGGACACACATGCACACATTTTCTTCAGAGTAGGAAAGTCACTACTTCACGATCCGATGTTGTGTTTCGTCTTGCATTGGGACGCGGAACAGCGCCTCGGCCCAGTGACCCAACCTTAACCCACACAGACTCGTATCTGACACGACACACTCTGGTTCAGTCTAATACTCACCCAACTGGATCTCCCATTCAAGTAAAACTTTCCTGTAATTCACATATTTCGCCCTGGTAGTCAGCATGCATTCCTATACTGGCGTTAAGCATTAATGTCTGGAGTCAGCAGCCTCTTGTCGTACCTCCCGCATTATCAACTCCACAATTCTTGGCGAACATAAATGGTTTTCAGTCATTCCAGTTTTGCTGAGGATATAACCGCTTCGCTCTGACACAGGCGAGTGACACAAGCAACCTTAAGTCCAGCTGCGACTTCTCCTCCGCACCCCGCTTAGGAATACCCTAGCTATATGCTTCTCCTTTCCATCTCCTCTCTCATCGAGGAACTGTCCTACTTCCAAGAACTTTAGCTCATAGTTTGTGTCCTGACGTGTGTCTCATTTGGTCCCAGTCGTCATAATCAACAACTCACATGAGCGTCGACATCTGTTCTCGCACTGTACACCCTCTCCCTCACTTTAACTTATATCAAATACACTTCCGGCAGCCGTAATCTTCCGTCTTTTATGATAACCAGAGACGAAAACGATATCAGCATAACACAGCCTTGTCTCGCACACTAGAATATTATTGTCAGACGTTATCTTTGTCTTTTCTATGATTTACACGGTCGTTTTTCTAGCGAGGTCTTCTACAAATGAGATGCATCCTCCCTCTGACACCCTGGAAAATTCATCTCTGCCGCCATAACGCGCTCGGCGCCAGTAGATCCTGGACGCTGGCGGGACTTGAGCGTCCACGTCATCTTCAAGAGCAGCCGAGCCACTGCAGATATCCTCCTCTATCCTTGCCTTCTCGTCCGTCCTAGGGTCCAGTCGATACAGGGAGGTGACCTACGGTTGCTAGGTGACACTGGGTATCATCAGGTGACCTACGGGGATCCTAGGTGACGCTAGGTATCCTCAGGCTACCTTCGGTATTGCTATGTGACACTAGGTATCCTGAGAATGCCTATGGTGTTGCTAGGTGACGCTTGATATCCTCAGGTGAACTACAGTGTTGCTAGGTGAAACTGGGTGTCCTCAGATGACTTGCAGTGTTGCTAGGCACCACAAGGTATTATCAGGTGACCTATAGGTGTTGCTAGGTGACGCTGGATTTCCGCAGGTGACCGGAAGCGTAGTTAGGTTACGTTGGGTATCCTCTGGTGCTTTATGGCGTTCCTAGGTAACACAAGGCATCTTCAGGTGACCTATGGTGTTGCTAGGTAATACTGAGTATCTTCAGGTAACTTACGGTGTTGCTAGGTGTCACTGGGCATTCTCAGGTGACCAACAGTGTTGCTAGGTGATATTGGTATCGCTAGGTGATACTGGGCATCTTCAGGTATCTAACGGTGTTGCAAGGTGACACTGGATGTCTTCAAGTGACTTACAGTGTTGCTAGGTACCACTGGGTATCATCAGGCGACTTACGGTGTTGCTAGGTGATACTAAGTATCCTCCGGTGCCTTACGGTGTTGCTAGGTGACACTGGGTATCCTCAGGTGACCTTTGGTCCTGCTAGGTAACATTGGGTATGGGCAAATGATCGACGGTGTCATCATTTGGCTCCGAATGTCCTCAAGTGATCCGCAATGAACATAAGGTGACCCACAATGGTCTCAGCTTAAGAAGTATATTATCAGGTGACCTCACACAATTTTAGGTGACATAAGGCAAACTCAGTTAAACTAGGGTGTTCTTAAATTGTTCTCAGGTGATCCAGGATACGTTTTAGTAATCTAAGGTGCCTCCAGGTGACCGTGAGGATCCACAGGTGACCCAAGATGTCTTTCAGTGGACTGGAGGATTTTCAGGGGTCACAAAGTGTTCCCGGGTCATCCAAAATGCCCCCAGATTAGGTTAAGTCCACCTGTAACCTCATTAGTCAACATTTCTACAGTATTAACTATGCTTCGACAGTATAAACCTCTACAGGCATTTTGAAGTTAAAAGATATTAATCGCAGTAAATAGACCTGATTGTGAAATGTGGGAAGAGTGTACAGTACTTGGCCAGGGGCAAAACAGTTCGTATCATGGCATGATTAACGTTACTCCTCTGTTGGAGTCTACGACTCAGCATCAACTCGACAGACGGTATACAATGTTGCTGATGATTTTACAGCAACAAACATTCAGTAACACCAGAGTTACTTGGCAAGGAGAAGCCATCCAAGTATTACCAGTAACAATGTGTTCCCTGTGCCTGGGGTTCCTTGATGTATCACGTCTCATGGATACACAGAACAAATAGATAACAGAAGACCTGTTGGACTGTAACGAGGTTGACCCGTTGCTTCAAGTGTTCACCAGAAACTCAGGATGTCCTCAGGTGGTCTGAGTTGTCTGTGTGTGACTCGTTGTTTCCTGAAATGATTCCGAATTCTCTTAGGACTTCGGGGTTCTCTTTAAATGAGCCAGACTCTCAGGTGATCTAATGTATTCCCAGATGACCCAGGTCAGATGATCCAGGTAATAAGGGAAACCGTGGAGACTACAGGTGAATAATGTGGATCTAGAACCTGGGCACGTCCAGAACCACGCCACATTCCCTAATCCACATCTGTCTGGTGACCACTAACCACACAGCCTCCTTCATCACGTAAAGCCCCGACACCACATTCCCAAATGGACACGCGAAGTTCCGGTTGAGGTCATCCTCTGTGCAGATGAAGAATTGCGAATCCTGTTCCTTCTTGCAGGGGGCTCCCGCCGTGACCATCCCGGCTTGCATGGGCATCGAGTACCCCTCCTGAAACTCAAGATCATCCACCAGAGATTCACCTCCTCTTCCGTTGTTGTAGTCATAGTCTCCTCCCTTAATCCTCTCCCCGGGGCTGTCAGGGTTAAGGACTTCGAGGAACATAGTGTTCCTGAAGGATGGCCCGCGGTCCCCGAGGCACAGGTGAAGGAAGTTGGTAGCGCGGCGGAGGTGTCCCCACAAAGTGATGTACACCCGACCCAGAACCTTCTGATCAGATCCGACGTCCAGGAACACCATAGGCGACTTCGTCAGGAGAAGGGAGTGTAGCACCGTCGACTGTAAAAAAGGAGACAACTGTCAGTTACAGAGCTTAAGCTATCATTAGTTATGCTGAAAGAGGAAGCAGCTTTATGATATAAGAGGAAGAGAGAGACCTCTCTCTATTTCTTACTTACAACTGGAGAAAAAGAACAGAATCATTTCTATCTTACGTTTCTTCCTTATGTTGAAGGCTCCAGTCATGGAAAAAAGTCCACATCAAAGCCGGGCCTTAATTGAAATACAGTGAGAATCATGAAACGGAAAAAGAAGAGACAGGGGAAAGTATGTAAGAATTTTTCAGAAAGTGAGTCTTGTTTTTTGAAATGTGCTAGGTCATAGTTATTGGGAAAGACGTGGGAAAGTAGGGAAAGAAGCAGGTATCAAAACGGCCTACCCTTGAGTTGCCGATGGCCATACAATAATCATGTGACGCAGCAGCTTGCCGAGTATTCCGTGGTCTAACTAGTGGTGGGGGCACACAAGCAGCCAGCT
>JAYMFT010116544.1:0-13376 GCA_038088735.1 Panulirus argus
TGAATATTCTTACCAACCAATCAACAATACAGTCACCCCCTTTCTTAATAAATTCAACAGCAATACCATCCAATCCTACCACCTTGCCAGATTTCATCTTGTGCAAGGCTTTCACTACCTCCTCCCTCTCCACCACACCACTCTCCCTGACTCTCTCACTTTGCACACCACCTCGACCAATACACCCTACATCTGCCACTCTAATAATGATAATAATAATCATTTCTCTCATTCTAAGCTTCTTTTTTAACATTTTCCATATCTTTACTTATTCCTGTATGTGCATGTTATAAGTAAAACCTTAGTGTAACTGTTGTTTTTTTATGTAGAAGTTGCATGGGCATCTGAACAGCCTAGTAAATAACATTCCGAAAATATTATTGGTCTATTATTATGACCCACAATCTGGATTTATTAGTACTAAAAATTTTGATTACCTAAGTTAGTATATGATACTAATGTCAACAGGTCCTTATAAGTGTGAAGTGCATTCAAAATACATTCATGTATTTAATTATGATAAAACTTAAATACCCGAAGATGACACCTATGGGAACAGGTTCTTACCTATTGCCATTATGTTCAATTAACGATGAGAGTATGATGCTGTCAGGTTAAAGTTCTTAGGTATTATCATTGACCATCACTTGAGTGATTAGTTAGTTAAGACTAAAATGATTATTACACCTGTCACTATACATCCTTGCTTCAACTTTCACGTTCTTCCATTTCATCCAAAGTTCCTGTGTCTTCTTTGGATGTTGGCATTTTCATTATCAAACTTAGCATCTTCCCTTCACTTGTTTATCTTGCATGAAATCAGTGCCATATTTTTATTATTTAATTTCATGATGCTGTTTTTGACCAAGACACTAGCAAGGAGTGATTTCTCCTTCGAGAATACACATCTTATCATATTTGCCACCATAATGTTGTAAACATTGCTGTCAATGATAGTTCTACTTATGTATATATCTATATCTCTGATGCCTATTCCCACCTGGAACTCCCTCAAGGGGGTGGACATGGCAATTAAGTCTCCATAACTAGTGAACTCCAGTGGTGGTTGGTTATCATAATGATGTAAATGAAATGTGAGTGACTGAAATTTCAGTGTTCAAGTCTTTTCTAGAAGTTGAAAAAGGTGTAGCAGATTATTCAATCTGAGGTTCAAACCGGTGTTCTGAAAATGGGTAATCCTCTGCCTGAAATCTCTGATTGAGGGATACTGATTCACATGCCTCAGCTGAGCTCTAATCCCAGACTCAAACAACTGCAATCAATTTGTGTCTCCAGGCTTAAATGTGTTCCATATACATGTAGAGATATCAAGAATGCCTTCATGAGATGTGACCTTATGCAATAATTTTTGAAGTTGTGTCACTCATTTCAAGATAATACATATTATTGTTTAAGACCATTTGTAAACATATTTGTTTGTGACAAAACCCCTTGCAAAAATACCCTGCATCTCATTTGGTGTTCTTAGAAATATTCTTGAGTACCACATACAGTTAGCAGTGATGCAGCATAAGTTAAAGGGTATGAAGCACTTGTAAACAAAGCCTCATTATGTTGAGTTGTATGTCATTTTTATGTAGAAAATCATGTTCTAGATAATCTTAACAAATGTAAAAGGAAAATTTTTTCTAATATTTGAAAACTTGCCTTTGCTGTGCAAGGAAAATTATTGATTTTGCCTCACCTAAGGCTTAAAAGTTGGGTCTACAAACACCTGAGGAGTTCATAATAATTCTTCCCGTGTTCTTATAGTTTCATGATTACAGTATTATCTCATTTTATTCATTCTAGATGGCAATGATTGGGTCATGCTTTTGTTTGTGCTGTTGTGTGCATTATAAAATGTTAAGAATATAAAAAAAGGTAAAATAAAGCACATATCACACCTAACATAGTTAGAGAACGTCAGAAACAAAGGAACAGTGGCCTCACTGCACACGCCACTTTCTAGCTGTGGTGCATAATGTACTGAAATAAGAGCCTGCCATTCACAGGCAAACCCTAGATAACCCAGATCATTTTATCAATTCTATGCCTTTCACCTACCTAAATGTTCAGGCCCTGATACCCTAAAACCTCTTTCATGCCTTCTTTTCATGGTCTTCTTTCTCTCTCTCTCCTTCCACTTCTGACACAGTGATCCATTTGGTCAGTCACCTTTTCTCTCATCCTCTCCATACATGTAAATCGTTTCAGCATATCTTTGTCAGTTCTCTTTGTCTGGCAGTGCTTACTATCACACCTCTCTCTTCCACTTTTTTCTTTATATGATCAACCCTCTACTTGCCAGATGAATTTCATTTCTGATGTGCCCATCCTCTGCCTTTCTTGTATTCAAAGCCCAAGACGTGGAGCCATACAATGCTCAAGTGTACTTTGCCTTCAAATATACCAATCTGTACTCGAGTAGACAGTGACCTCTCCTTCAACACACTCTTAATTTACCCATGACCTAGATCCATGTTCCACCCAAAGCTTTGTTTCTGGTGACATGGTTCCATCTATCACCATGTTCACTCACAGGTACCTGAAGTACTCTACTTGCTCTAATTCTTCTCCATTTAAACTTACACTCAGACCATCCTATCTCTCATCCTCCTACACATCAGTCCCCTTGGTTCCATCTTCTGTAGGGTCCATTTTGAGGTACCTGAGGTGTTACACTTCCTTTAGATCCACCCTGTTTGAACATACACTCAAACCATCCTATCTCATCCTCCTGCTGATCATTGTCTTACTTTGCCTTCACATTTACTCTGAACTTTTTCCTTTCATACATTTTCCCCAAAAGCTATCACTAGCTTTCAGATTTTCTCTCAGGAATCTGCTGCTAGAGCTGTGTCATCTGTAAACAGCAACTGATTCACCTCCCATGCCCTTCCATTCACATTACAGTAAGACTCTTGGAATTATTTTCCTCGCCTCCATTTCATAAAGACATTGAACAACCATGGAAACATTATACATACTTGATGAAGACCTACCTTTTATAGGAACCAATCTCCCTTGCCCCTTCCAACTCACACAAATGCTTAACTCTTGATGAAAATTCTTTACTTCATTTGATAGCTTTCCATTTACTTCATGTATTTATTGTGTCTTTAAGAAGGCTTCCCTGTCAGCTGTGTCAAATGCTTTTTCTGGATCCAAAAATGCCACATAACAAGTTACCCCTTTCCTCCAAGACTTTCTAATGAATTCCTTAAAGCAAATTCCAAGTTCACACGTCCTCAACCTCTCTTGAAACCACATTGCTCCTCTTCAAACAGATGTCTCATACATACCATCACCTCTGTTTACCAGTCTCCCATACACCTTACCAGACTTATACCTCTGTAATTCAAACATTTACTTTTTTCTGCACTGAAAGTCCTTAAGGTATAAGAACTGTTATTTTCAGGCCTGTACTCTATTTAGGAAAGATACTGCTTTTTAGGTAGTCCAGATAGGTATGAAGATGTCTCCAGAGCCCTTCTTAAAGTCAGGTGTTCATAGCCTGACAACTCGAGTTAGCTGTGCTCTTACTCGGGTAAAGGAAGCAAGTTTTGGAAGAGTCATAAGCATGCAAGGGGAGTGTGTTCTCCAGTAAACAATGACAATGGTAGTTGGTCCTTTTTCATTCCTTTTTTTATCATAGCAAAACCATGGTTACCATTCTTTCTTTTATACTTGTTTGTTATATGCCATATGAGTGAGATAGTGCCCAGAACAGATGACTAAGCCCAAGAGTAATATAGATTTTCATTTGACTCTTTCCATTGTTCCTTCGTTTGTAACGTAATACAGGAGGCAAGTATTTCTGGCCCACTATTTCCACCCCTCTTTGTCACTTTTTACAGCATGTAGGAGAAATGTAGGCAGCATTCTTTCTCCCCTATTCTTAGGGATCTTGTAGTAGTTGTCATATCTGGCAGTAACATTTTTTAAAATCATCTGGTAGAAGGGGATGGGAGAAGAAAAATGAAGATAAAGTATTTGTGGATGATGCCTTCAGGATGATACAGACTTCTTCAAGTGTCAAAGTGCCACACATAATGATGAACAAATCAAAAGGGCAAGAGAAACTTATAAGATGGCCAGATTTAAAGGGATGCTAAGCAGCTTTGCATTGCTGTCTCAAGCACTGAGCAACAACATCTTATATTATTGTAATATATCTTAATTTATGCACCATAATTCATAGCACACTCATGGTGATGAACAAACTCTAAAGGGCATGGAAAAAATTAAAGTGTCAGATTTAAAAAGGGATGGTAAGCAGCACCATGTTGCCAACATGCAAACAGTCAAAAATGTATATTGCCATTTTTTAATTCTGGGTTAGAGGAAAAGGAATTCTACCTCTGAATTACCTGCATCTTGTAGAAGGTGGCTAAGAGGGGCAGGAGCAGGGAGCCGGAAAAATATTCTTGACTTGTGATTTCTAAAAGATAGAAGGAGGAACCGGAATGAGAATGCTCATCCTTTTCAAAGATTTAAGCAGAGTTGTTTGAATGTGTGTGAATGTAACCAAGATGAGAAGAAAGGAGGGATAGGTATTATGTTTGAGGAAGGGTACCTGGATGTCCTGGCTCTTAGTGAAATAAAGCTCATCGGTAAAGATGACGATTGGTTTAGGAAAGTCCTATGGGCAAAGTCAGGGGTTGATGTGAGAGCAGTTGTGGGAATGTGTGAAAGAGTGTAAGGAAGTGAGCTTCAGACTGAAGTGGATAAAAGTGAAAGTGGGTTGTAAGAGATGGGTGATTATTAGTGCTTATGTACCTGACCATAAGGAGGAGGAGGATGAGAGGCAAGTGTCTTGGGAGCTGCTGAGTGAGTGTGTCAGCAGTTTTGATGCAAAAGATTGGGTATTAGTGATGGGTGATTTAAATGCGAGAATGATTGATGTGAAAGTTGAAGGGACATAGAGTATTCAGTAAGGTGAATAGGAATGGTGAGCAGCTTTTGGAGTTGTGTGCTGAAAAAACTGGTAATTAAGAATAACTGGCTTAGGAAGAGGGACATACATAAGAATACGAGAATGAGTAGGAAAGGTGGTAAGAGGGCATTATTGGATTACATACTAATTGTTAGGTGTGCAGAAGAGAGACTCTTGGATGTGAATGTGTTGAGAGGGGCATCAGATTGGGTGTCTGAGCATTACATAATGGAGGGAAGGGAGAAGATTTGTAGAGGTTTTCAGAAAAGAGGAAATGTTATGGATGAAAAGAGGGTGATAAACGGAAGTGAGTTTGGAAAAGATACCTGTGTGCATACATACCAGGAGAGATTGGGTAGAGAGAGGCAAAAGGTGAGAGTAAACAAAGCAAGGGGAGTGGGTGAGGAATGGGTGATGTTTAGGGAAGAGGCAGTGCTGGCATGTGCAAGAGAAGTGTGTAGCATGTGGAAGGTGGGAGAAAGGTAGGTGAGAAAGGTTAGTAAGTTGTGGGATAGCAAAGTAAAGTTGCTAGGGAAAGAGAGAAAAGAGGCATATGAACAGTACTTACAGAGGAGTGCAGATGATTGGGAGAAATAGAAGAGAAATTAGTAGGATGTCAGAGAAAGTTGTAGGATATGAAAAAGTAGAGAAAATGAGAGTTGAGGAGAGAATTATCAGTAAACTTCAGGGAAATTAAGATGTTTTGGAAGGAGGTCATTAATGTGAGAAAAACAGAACAAACAGGAACTTCAGTGAATGGAGCAAATGTGGAGGTGGCAACAGGTAGTGATGAGGTGAGGAGGAGATAGAGTGGATATTTTGAAGGATTATTTAATGTGGTTGGTGAAAGGGTGGTAGATATAGGGTTTTCGGGTAGTGGGTATGCAAATTGAGAGAGTCAAAGAAAGTGGTTCAGTGAAGAGAGAAGAGGTGGTGAAAGCCTTGCATAAGTTGGGTTAGTGGATGGTATTGCAGTTGCATTTCTTAAAGGGGATGAATGTGTTGATTGGTTATTTAGGATTTTCATGATTGTTTATTTAGGATTTTCAGTGTATGTATAGATCATGGTGAGGTGCCTGAGGATTGATGGAATGCATGTATAGTGCCACTGTATAGAAGCGAGGTGAACAAAGGTGACTGTTAAAACTACTGAGGTATTAGTGAGTGTACCAGGTAAGTTGTATAGGAGAGTGGTTATTGAGAGTGTGAGCATATACTGTGCAATAGGTTAGAGAGAAACAATTTGGTTTCAGAAGCAGTATAGGATGTGTGGATCATGAGTTTGCTTTCAAGAAATACTTAGAGAAACATAAAGACTTTTGTGTGACGTATATGGCTTTGGAGAAAGTATATGATAGATTTGATAGAGATACCTTGCAGAAGGTTTTAAGAATGTATGGTATGTGATGAAAGCTGCTAGAAGCAGTGGGAAATTTATATCAAGAGCGTAAGGTGTTTATCTGAGTAGGGAGAGAGGAGGGTGAGTAGTTCCAAGTGAAGGTTGATCTGCAGCAACAGTGTGTGATGTTACCATGGCTGTTTAATTTGTTTGTGGTTGGGGTGGTGAGGGAGGTATATGGAAGGATCTTGGAGAGTGGGATGAGTATGCAGTCTATAGAGGATGAGGAGGCCTGGGAAGTGAGTGGGTTGTTGTTTGCTGATGAGATAGCACTGGTGGCAGATTCAAGTGAGAAACTGCAGAAGTTGGTGAATGAGTTTGGAAGAGTGTGTGAAAGGAGCAAGTTGAGAGAAAATATGAATAAAAGCATGTTATTTGGTTTAGCAGGGTTGAGGGATAGGATAGTTTGGGTGTGAGTTTAAATGGAGAAAATTTGAGGAAATGAAGTGTTTTACATAACTGGGAATGGACATGGCAGTGAATGAAACCATAGATGCAGAGCATTGGAGAATGTGTGGAAAGAGAGGGTGAAAATGGATATGTTTGAAGGTTTAGTAGTCCTGTTATGTTGTATGGATGTCAAATATTGGCTATAGATGAGAATGTGTGTAGAATGGTGGATGAGTTGGAAATGAAGTGCTTGAGGACAGTATTTAGTGTGAGGTATTTTGATTGAGTGATTGTAGTAAAATATAAGAGAGAAGTGTGGTAATAATAAGGGTATGGTGGAGAGAGCCGAAATGGTTTGTTCATATAGAGATAATAAGTAAGGAGTGACCAAGAGAATATATATGTCAGAAGTGGAGGGTACACAGAGAATGGGGTGACCAGACTGGAGATGGAAGGATGGATTTAAAAAGATTTTGAGTGATCGGGCCTGAACATGGAGGAGGGTGAAAGGCATGCACGGGATAGAGTGAACTGGAGTAATATGATATACAGGGGTTGCCATGCTGTCAGTGCACTGATTCAGGGCATATGAAGTAGCCAGGGAAAATCATGGAAAGATCTTTCTCTGGGGCCTGTTCGTGAACAGAGGGTTGTGATTTCGGTGCATTACACATGACATCTAGAGAATGGATGTGAGCGAATGAGTCCTTTCTTGACCACTTCTGAGTCAGTGTGGGAAATGGCTAGCAAGTATGAAAGAAAGTTTGGTAAGATCAAGTTTGCAAATATGTCTACCAATTCATCTCCAGTTCCGTGGGATTTATTAGGTATACACAGCCTCTGAACAGCACATACATATCCTAAGCCTCTGTTGTGTTTTAAAGTGAAGCGATAATAAGGTTGAAAGTAGGAGAGGCACCTGGAGTGGATGGGATTACAGCTGAATTGATGAAGTATGAAAATGTGATAAAGTGGATGCATTTGATATGTAATTTAACATAGAAGCAGAAGGTTGTGCCTGAAGATTTGATGAAAGCCATTATTATTCCTTTATTCAAAGGAAAAGGTGCTAAGGATGCATGTAGCAGTTGTAGGGGAATAAGTCTGTTCAGTATACCAGATAAAGTGTATGCAAGAGTGTTGATTGTTAGAATGATGGCAGTGACTGACTGCATGCAGAATAAGTGAGAAGCAAGAGGGTTTTAGGAAAGGTAAGGGGTGTTTGAACCAAATTTTTGTGGTGAGAATTTCTGGAAAAATATCAAGTGAAAGGTAAGAAGTTGTATGCACCCTTTATGGATCTGGAAAGAGCATATGACAGAGTCGAGTGGAATGCTTTATAGTTTGTGTTAAGGATCTATGGGATAGGTGGACAACTGTTGGATGGTGTGAAAGCCTTCTATAGAGGAGCATATGCATGTGTAAAGAGTGGTTGGAGAGTTGAGTGAGAGTTTTAGTATACATGTGGGTATGAAGCATGGCTGTGTGATGTAACTGTCTTTTTAACACATGGATGGAGAGAGACGAAAGCAAAACTAGAAAAGAGGTGTAGAGTTGGAGTTTAGAGTGTGGTAGTGAGGTATAGAGCTAGTGACAAGCTTGTTTTACAGATGATACTGTGTTGTTTGCTGAGGGTGGAAAGAAGGTGGGGAAGGTTGTATGTTTTTGACGTGCATAAGTGCATGCGAGTAAAAGTAAAGTGATGGTGTTTGAAGGGAAACAGAATGAAAGTTTAGATTTTGCAAAGCCCCATAGAATGAGAGAAGAAAATGTACTAAATTGTGTTTTAGGTTTTGAGGGAGAAAGACTGGAAGGATGATGGAATTTAAGTATTTGGGAGCTATCTTGGGTAAGTTTGATGCTATGGAAGGATAGATACGGGAGAGAGCAATACAGGGTAAAAGAGTCATTGGGTCACTTAATAGAATAATGAAGGTTACAGTTGTAAGTATAGAAGCAAAAAAAGGATTAAGGGATAGCATAGTCCTACCAAGCCTGAGTCCTGTGAAGTCAAAACATGGACACGTGGTGAGTCACAGAGGTCAAAAATCCAGGGTGTGAAAATGAGTTATTTCAGAGGAACATGTGGTATGCATAGATGAAATGAAGAAAGCAATAAAGGGATGTATGAGAAATTCAGTATGACAGGGAATGCAAAGGTAATGAATTATGGTGTGCTAGAGTGGGTGAAATATAATAATTTGAGGTGGTTTGGGCATGTGGAAAGAATGCAAGACAGGGAGTTTATAAGGAAAGTGTATGTTAGTACAATTACAAGGGTTAGTGTGAGAGGAAGACCACTATTGACATGGAGAAATAGAGTGGAAGAGTACTGGAGGGAGAGAAATGGGAGAAGAATGTGGGGAATTGTGTATGCAAGGGAGGCGTTTAAGGATGGATAAGTGGACAATATTTTGCCATGGCCACTCTCTTTATGGGAGTTGCCAGAGGGAACAGGCATCATAGATAATAGACAGATGTCCTTTTACACATAAATTTTTCTTACTTATTCACTTTGCACATTAAATAGATTTGATAAGTGAGACCAGCATCTCCATATAATCTATATCTGCACATGACACTTCTGTTGCTAATTAATCATATATAGAAATTGTATTTTTAATGAGGTCACTACTTGCAGAGCCTCTCTAAACTGTCATCCAGTGAAGACAGCCTCAACTCATCCCAGCAGTTAACTGAAATTAGCCAGATTTCTCACCCTTTAAATGAAGTTAGCAGAGGTAAGTCCCTGTGGTATTGATATAACACCCACATTCATCTACCTTACAGTTATCATATCTCTCTCTCTTTCTTTTTTGATACTTAAGCAATGTCTCCTTATGATATTTTAGATAAAACCAGATGACTGTGAATTATAGTTACTTATAACTTATAAGCTTATAACTATATAAGTTGTGATGCTGTTTTCAGTTTACCTGTGTTCAGTTAATGTCCAGAACATCTTTATGTATAGAGTCGGATAATTTTTAAATAGAGGTTGGTGTAAAAGTTGGTGTTGGGCTCAAGAAATGATATATGTGTGAAAACATGATGAAAATGAGTGAGCTTGGAAAAATGGCCTTTGTGCAGGTATAGCAGGAGAAATTCAGTAAAGAATGGCATAAGATATTTACCTCTGAGTATTTGTGATGAGATTTTTCCAGAAGAGATAAATGGAGAAACAAAGATTATATGTGGCATTTTTGGACTTGAAGAGGATGAATGATAGGGCTGACAGATATGTCATATGGAAGGTGTTATGTATGTACTGTATAGGGTGAATGGACAGATACTACATATTGTAAGTATATGTATAAAATGCACGTATGAGAAAGAAGGGAGGATGTTGAGTGGTCCCTGGTGAAGGACTACATCAGGTATGTGTGATTACATTATGGTTATTTAATCTGTTAATGAAGAGCATGGTGAGGGCTTAGGAGAATGGGGTGGAATTTCGTTACGCTGGGTGGCATGTGTGGTGAATCAGTTGCTGTTTGCAGATGACACAACTTTGTTAGCAAACTTTAGAAATTCTGGGAGCTGACAACAGAGTGTCAAAGGGTTTAACCAAAGAGAATTTAGTGGAAGTGGAGCGCTTCAGATACCTGGGAATGGATGTGGCAGTGGATGAAACCATGGGGACTGAAGTGAATCATAGGGTACAAGAGTGTTTCAAGAGTGCAATGCAGAGTGTTTAGAAGGAAATATCATTGTCTGGAAGGGCAAGAGATGGTAATGTTTGAAGATGTAGTAGTTCCAACAGTGTTGTATGGAAAGGTGTTGAAAGCCAAAGAAAGGAAGAGAGTGGATATGTTTGAAGTTAAATGCTGAGGATGATATGTAGTTTGAAGTGGGTTGATCATATCAAAAGTGATAGTGTGAATGGAAGGCATGGTAGTAAGTGCAATCTTGATTAAGGAGGCTGACCAAGATGAACTGTGAAGGTTTGGGCAAATAGAGAGGATGAGTGAATGGGTAAAGGCAAAGAGGATCTGTGTGTCAAAGGTGAAGGGAGTTAAGCAGTACATTATTCATGATATCAAGAGGTTTTGTGTGTGTAAATGAGGCCATTGTTCATTTGTTTCTGACACTATCTTGCCAAGGTTGGAAAAGCAGTACTATGAAAGAGATTATATATACATCAGGTTTAAGCTATTAGATTTTTATCTGAACTGGTGGAGTGACGTCTTCCAGGGCATGGTTAGATTTTAGGTACTACTGGGCCTTAACATGACAATGCTTTAACGTTAATCTCACTGAGTGTACCATTGCTTCTAAACTTATCCAACTTTGCTTAGCTGCTGGATGAGACCTAGGTCATTGGGTCAGCAGGTTATAGTATTTATTTATTTGTAATTTCCTCTTTTTATTGTACAAAGAGGGACTTTGACACTCATGGGGCCCATCTTTTGAGCATTTTCTGTCATTCAGCTTTTTAAATTTCTGTATGCTGTGTGTATTATCCTGTCTTTAGTCATTTTATTCCATTCATCATTTCAACATGCTCTGTTCCTTGTACTTATCATCCCCTCTTCAACCAGTCAGCCAACTTTTGGTTTTAATCATTTTGATTTATAATTGTTATTTTTAGAACACTCGCTTAATATTTACTCATAATAAAACATCATATTCCAGATTTTTTTTTTCTTGAATATGCTTGACCTCATTTTGTATTTTACAGCATGCGCACCATTGAAAATGTAGTTGAGGTTCTTATTTAAAGCTAATGAATATTAATTGAAAATTTTGATAAAAGGTGTTTTAGTATTAACATACCTAAAGCAATTTTTTTATTGCAAATAACTTAGGTTAATGTATCAATATATAGCTACCAGGGCTTAAGCAGAAATACCATGAGTGCCGTATTAGATTAGGTTTTGTTACACAACACAGAATAACACTACTTTGAAATAAAGAGATGAAATTAAATGCAAGGATTAAAACTACTTATGTTAAAAGAAACAAATATTACAAGGAAAAAGAAATGCATTACTCTGTTGGGCACAAACAGTTACTTTAACAAACCAGGTTAGTTTTCAAATGAAGAGATCTCTTCCTCTATATATCACATTAATCACAGTGAACCTAGGACATGAGTGAAACATAATGACATGGTAATCACATTGAACACAGTACAGGGTTGAAATGTAATCACACAGTGATTACAATGAACATAGTACACGGGCAGAACATAATAACAAGACAGTACCGTGCAGTGGTACACTATAGCACAAAACAATGCAGTGGTTACTTATAAAGGGCTGGCGGCTGCAGGAATCACACATTCCGCCGCACTCTGCCAGGGTCTTTCTCACCCCTTAGTGACCTGCGAAGCTCGAGTCATGAGCAAGCTTCAATATCTCCCTCCTGTTGGGACATGCCACCACAACCTGATGGACTGCCTGCCACTCTTCATCTTCCCCATTGCATGACACCGGATACCATTTCCTCATTAGCAATCTATCTCTAGGATAATACCCGTTATTAGATTCTTCAGCCAACTCGAACAGTTTCTTTAATTCTGGTTTGGCCTTCTGTATTCTCTTCAGATTCTGCTGAGACAAATCATCAGCCTCACCCACTAATCCTTGTTCAGATTCCAAACCAGCAAAGAAGGTATCTTACAGCTCCATCTCTCTGGTATCATCCTCAGAGGATGCTCTCATCTCTCCGTCTCAACCTCTGTCTCCTCATGCCAATGGCCTGTCTTCCTAGCTGTCTTGGACCTGGTAACTGCACACACTGAGAATGTCTCTGGTACCTCTTCCTCAAGTTGCTTGGTCTCCGTGAACTCTACCAGTCTCACAGACAACACCGGAGCTGGACTCATCTTTCCTCCATCTAGGTCATTGCCTAACACAAAGTCCACTCCTGAGACAGGCAACTTCTCCACAATCCCCACAAGTGTAGGTCCCATGAAGAGGTCTGTTTCCAGACAAACATTAGCTAGTGGAGCTACCCTGAGACTCCACAGCTCATCTAACAAGACTCGCTGTTCAGACTCTCCCACAGACACTAGACCTTCCAACATCTGAGATAGGAGTGCACCAAAATCACGCAATATGGTCACCTCTCTTCTTACTCCACAGCTAATGACATAGCCCTTAGATGGGAATGCATTGTAATTCCCCTAAACAAATCCTCACCTACAGATTCATTGCCACTCTTGCAGCTTTCCCTCAGTTACATTACTAGGTGGCTCCAAAGTTGAGACGAGGCTAAATGACTTACTGTTCGTAGAATTCCTGGAGTCCTTCAGCACTCCATCACCTCATGTCCACTTTGCTACTATAATAACATGATCTAACCCTCTTGGGGTTGTTACTCTTACTTTTAGGGGCCTTCAGCAAGGAGGCAGATTCAGGTGGGGTTACATTATTATTGGATTTTCCCTTGCCTTCAAAAACCTTTCGGAGGTGTCTCTGTACCAAGTTTGCAAGTGAGCGCTTACTGTCAATAAACCACTTTTTTTCAACAAAATAGTTCATTACTTCAAAGGGCACACTGTGCTTACATTTCTCAAATAACATCAGTTCTTTAAATTCCACAAACTAGTATACATACATATATATATTTGTGGGAGCGTGTGATAGAGTGTAAGGAAGTAAATTCCAGATTGATGTGGGTAAAACTGAAAGTTGATGGTGA
>JAYMFT010116555.1:0-13376 GCA_038088735.1 Panulirus argus
TCTCTCTCTCCCCCTCTCTCTCCCCCTCTCTCTCCCTCCTCTACGACGAGTCAAAACGTCTTGCGCCACAAAGAAAACATTGCCTTTATGAAATCTTATTGTGGACGAGGCAGGACGTCACAAGCATGTAAATTTCGCTCTTTCTTCTCCCTCAGAAGAATGAGAGAGAGACAAAAAAAAAGAGAGAAAGAACTTCCCTGACCCGTAAGGACTCTGACAAGGTCAGCATCCAGACGATGAATCCTTCTGGGAACTGCGTAGAGTCCTTTCTTTAACATCCCTAATAAATTCTTTTACTCGGATGTTTCCTTTTACAAGTCGAAAGTCTCCAGACACTGACAAGAGTCCTTGTAAAGGTCAGGCCTTTAAATGGAACATACGAAAATGGCTTCAAGAAGTAAAGAGGACTGAAGGAAAGGAGAAGGAAAAACTCGTGCTTTTTCTTTAAGGCGTTTTGAAACAGGCAGATTCTAGAGGTTGGGGATAACAGGAGAAGAAAGCGAGTTCTAAAGCTTAGCTGAGTCTATGATCTCTGTGTGTCTCACCTGTCGGCACACAATCTGAAAGTTACTTTTATCTGTCTTTCTCATTGGGATTTCCGTCAACTCTTCATCTCTCTCGTCTGGAAGTCTGTCATTTATGAGTCTCTCATCTGGACGCCCGTTATCTATGAGTCTCTCTCATCTGGACGTCCTTCGTCTATGAGTCTCTCTCAGTTGGATGTCCGTCATCTACCAGTCTCTCTCATGATCATCTCACATCTCTCATCGGCCTCTGTCCATCCCCCATCTCCCAGATGTTACACATCAACCTCCTACCTCCTCTCGACTGGTTTCATTCAATTTCCTCTCCATTCTCAGCTTCACTGGTGTGGTTTTCCATCGTCTATCAGTCTACCCTAATTGGGCGACGTACATCAATCTCTCCTAATAGGTCTAACGGCATCTCTCAGTCTCTCCTAATTGGGCGACGACATCCGGCAGTCTCTTTCGCGTGATCGCACTGTTTTATAATTACTGATTCTCATTCCTCAGTCGAACTTATCCTTTGTGTTTATGCCATCACTCAGTTTTCCTTCTCATTCAATGCCTCTTATTTTTTTCCAGTCTCTCTCTCATCTCTAGAGGCCTTTCCATCTTGCTGTGTCACAACATATATATGTCTCACTTCTCTGGTTCTTTCACCACTCAATGTCTCATCTTTTTTCTTATCTTTGAACTCTCTGATTGTTCGATGCATCATGAATAGCGAGTTGGTGTCACCGGGTCACGTCTGCTGGTGGTTACAACGAGGACAAGAGATCGCTTTCAGCAAGGTTGTATCATCAACAGTGAACAGAAAGGGGATACTGTCTTAACACGGATCGTCTTGCTCTTAGGTAGTCCACCGTTTCCTCGCTCCTGACTCGAATGCACTCCCTAAGATACAGGAGCCCCGTAAAAAGGGGTTTTGAGGTTATATGATGATAGTGATGATGATGGTAATGATAATGATATAAGTGATAATGATAATGATAATTGTAATAATAACAGTATAAATAACGATAGGAATGATGATGGTATTCATAATGATATTGATAATAATAATAACAAAAATAATGATAATGATAATAATGATAATGATAATGATGATATTAATAATAATAGAAATAATAATAATAATAATAATAATAATAGTAATAGTAATAATAATAATAATAGTAATAATAATAATAATAATAATATCACAAATAATCCCTACTCCCTACCCATGAAATGAAAAGTTCAGCTTTTCATAACTTTTCACCCACCATCTCTCGATTCATGACTCATTCTCTCATTATACAGAATCCCAATACAACTAATCATCCCCTAAATACTATTTGTATAATTATCATCCACCCCCATTATCTTCAAACTCTCTACGTGTTACTCATTACTAAAGTGTTCCCTGAGGCTCCATTCAGTGCTCACTTCTATGTAACTCTCCCTCTTACTCATACGTCATTCATTCCATAAATCTATAATCCTGGGACTAAGCGATGATTTGCTTAAAATGGAGAGGATAAGAAATAAAAAGAAAAAAAAGATGAAGGTCATTTGGTAGTCAGAGGAACACATTAGGAAGCTAGGCTGTTTTAGTTTCCGGAGACAAAAGGAATCTAGAAATATGTAGTTGTGAAGCATTCCCACAACCGCTCGTTGTTTCTCGTTATTCTGAGCCTCTGCGAGTCGAACCTTGGTGCCCTAAGTTTCGAATTCCGAGTCCTTACAGTCAAGAGACTGTGCTTTGATACGTGAGCTTCGAAGTGGGGCTTCGAGCCCATAAATGATTCAACAGTGGATCTGAACCTCTCACGTAAATCATAATGCTTCGTTTCTCAATGGGTCTGAAACCAGAACTCGTATGATTGTAAACCTATACGTAAACACTCTTCCAAAACCTTAATCACACAGGTCTTCAAAGAAGCCTCCACCTGACACACGAACCAACGACGCCTTTTTAAAGAAACAGAATCGACATCATAGTTTTATTCGTAACGTCTCCGGGGACTGGACGACGACTGCATCAGCTTGTCTGACGAACGGCTGGAGAAATTTAATCCGCGTTAAGTGTAAGGCAACGAAGTTGGGACACTGTGAAAGATGGCTTCTCTGGGATGATACACCTCATGTAAAAATACCCACTGGAATCTATCTTGCACGTCGGCAGAACTGTGAAAGTGGCAATATGTCTGCTGGTAAATATCTAGAAGCGTATTTAAGTGTATCTCCCATGAGGAAACACTTCGTAAGCAATTCACAATAGATGTTCGACCCAAAAACTGGATCATACCTCCTTCGTCTGGAAACTGAGCCTAAAGAGGCACAAAGAGCCGACGGAGAGGGGTTTAGGGAAGAGCAGTTAAGAGGAGAGAAGAGTGAGGGGTGACCTGCTCAACAGCCTTCAGGTCTCTAAATCACTCGGACGACGTCAGTGAGCGGGTCTGCATGAGATACCGTACCGCAATAACCATAGACCATGACAAGAGACGGGGCAAAAACCTTGGTAAAGAGGAATATAGAAGTACTGGTCTTTGTTGAATGGGTGGAACTGACGAAACGAGGAACATTTAAATGCCAAAAAGGATATAGGTCTTTTTTTAAAAAGGTTACTTGATGGTAGAGAGATTTCCAGAGACTGGTCCCCCACGAGTTTAGACCTCTGGCCGGGTACTGTATAAAAAGGTATTTAGACACACACACACACACACACACACACACACACACACACACACACAATAAAAAAAACCGTCGTTAGACACAAAAAAGCAGTGAACATTCTTAAAAAGCACAGGGGAATGGTGTAGCCAGTGCCCAGAGAACGATAATTTGAAAATGCTTTTTCCAAAACGGTTCTGTTAATTACCTTTCATACGCAGGTGTGTATGATTGAAATATAAGTGTATATATGTATATATTCAAGGATGATGGTGATCACAGGCGTCTAATTGCATATATTAATACAAATCATTTTTTGAGCGTCATCTAAGTTTCTAATTAGTTGCCTATGTGATTCGTATATATATATATATATATATATATATGATCTTGTTTCTGAACAGACTGTATGTATGTGTGTGTGTGTGTGTGTGTGTGTGGGTGTAATTACCTACTTATAATAACCTACTTGTGTTGTACAGCGAGGGAGCTTATATATATATATATATATATATATATATATATATATATTATATAGACGCTGCAAATGATATGCATGCATCAGAGTGCGTCTCCCAGCAACAGAAATGGGGAAAAGTTTCCAATTGGCCTGTCATCTGCAGCCTACCCGTGACAATCCTGTGATTGGCTCTAATAAATCTCACGATAACCAATCAGAAGCTAACCAGCCTTCCTCGTCCTTGTTGATTGGGTGATAATAGGCTTAGAGGACGATGTGTCCCTCATCCAACACACGCAGACAGAAACTTGCCAGGTAAAAAAAAAAATATCCACTGAAAAACTAGCTTTGGCCTCCCTAGAGATGGTTATAGCAAGAAAGTAGCGGGAACAGTTTAGAGTATTTTGGTGTATTTTGATGTATTTTGGTGTATTTTGATGTGTTTTGGTGTATTTTGGTGTATTGTGGTGTATTGTGGTGTATTTTCGTGTATTTTGATGTATTTTCGTGTATTTTGATGTATTTTGTTGTATTTTGATGTATTTTGGTGTACTGTGATGTATTTTTGGTGTATTTTGGTTATTTTGATGTATTTTGATGTATTTTGGTGTATTTTGATGTATGTTGGTGCATTTGCTACATTATGGTTTATTTTGGCACATCTCTCTTCTTCATAATGACCAACATAGCCTGGGCAAAGCCTGCCCCAACCATAGAGCCATTTCGGATGAAAGGAATAAATTGAGAGATAAAGGAGATTATGAATTAATCAGAGATCTGCAGGTGTTTGTAGACTTGACTCTTAAAGAAAGGTGGGTTATATGGAGAGGAAAAGATGAAAGGAGGAAGAGAATTCAACAACTTAAGTGCTCGAGGCAAAAAAAGAGGTATCATAACGGTCAATCCTCGAGTGATCAGTCTCCACACAGAAACTGTAGGAAGCAGCAGCCTACTTATGCCACAGGGGACGGGAAACAATTGGCGTAGTGGTTAGCGTTACTGCCCACGAGTCAACACGGGCCAGTCGGGATCACACCCTACATGGGTTCGAATCCCGAGCGTGGCAATCAAGTCAGCTCACAGCCTACCCAGGTTTTCACTCTAACCTTGGGTGCTGGTCGATTAGGCTGGAATGTGTGTGTTTGTCTGAGTGTGTGCCTATCCATTCCTAAGAGTAAAGACTTGGTTACACATACGTATATAAGATTTAGAGACGGGGCAACACGAGAGTAAAACCCCCTCTCTCCCCGCAACACACAAATAGAACTGACTTACACACAACACACACACACACACACACATGTCGCCAGGGCCTGACAGTAAACACTTCTCCGGCTCCTTACGAGGCATTCGTCGCAATGTCTCGCATTCGTCGAGCTGTATTGTCGCCTAACGTCGTCACGCCCGCCGTTGGACTCCCTCCATCCAGGCACATTCCCCGGCGACGGGAACCCAACCATGACCCAGCCGGAAAATTGCGTCAGCTGGACCCCACACTTTGGCGCTGAGGTCGCTGGTCCCTCCCTCCCTCCATCGCTATGTGGTGGTGAAGAGGTCTCGTCGGCCCCTCGCTATGTGGTACTGGAGTTGTTGGCCCCTCGCTATGTGGCACTGGGGTTTGATATTAGTCCCTCGCTATGTGGTGATGAGATCAGTTCCTCGGGGATTCCCGTTCTGTCTGTATTTTACTTACTGAGGAAATCTTGTGAATGTAAGACATACGGTCTGACAGACTAGACTTGAAGGCTTTTACAGATCTATCCTTCTTAGAATCTGTCTTGAAATCAAACTGGTTCCTTTACCTTATTTTTCTTTCCGATGTCAAACAAGTTTTCTGTCCTTACAAAAATTGACAAATACGCGTTTGATCCACGATCCCAGACGTTTAGGTTATATATTTCTTGCCTGACTAAATAAATATTCCGAGTCTCACTGATTCTGGAGATTTAGCTTCCAGAGAAATGGATCATCTTGGACCTGTGAGGTTCAGCTGTTGCCATGTCCACCTCGTGACGACATCTTCTCTCACAAGAGCGACAGATGAGGAAAATCTAAGTCCCAAAAGTTTGGAATGAAACCATAAGACGAATTTTCTCTTCTAACTGTTTGCATCGATCTGTCATTTCATTCGTCGTGGTTTTCCTCGTTTCTGAACTATGGTCATGTATCTGTTCTTATTTTCAATCCGCCATTAAGACGTGGTGTTTAACCACAGAGTGTTTCGTCCTCCCACTAACATCTTCGTAAGACCTTTCGCTACACCAGGCGTTGTGTCAGTCACTAGGCTGCAGAGAATTTGCCATCGGTCGTAAAGGCTTTCGCAATTTATAATCTGGAGAAATGACTTTCCTCCCAGTGAACCTTATTCTATAATATCCCCCCTGCCCCGAAAAAAAAAATTCCCTCCTTAAATAAGATTTGAGATTATCCCAACAAAGAAATACTTATAGATGCATACATATATCAATATATAGGTGCCTAGAAAAAAACATCTTTTGTTTCCAAGAACTCTCAACATTGTGGTACAATGTTTACCCACAAAATTCTGAGCATCTGACTAAATGCCCCTTGATAAGATTCGTGTAATGAAACTTGCAGAATGAATCTGATCCAGCAAACATATCTCTCAAGCCGAAGCGAGGAAGGCAGGCCAGGCATTACAGGGAGATGGGAGTGCACAGACCAGAGGGTTCGTATCCAGCAAAGCGGGGGACACAGAGAGAGAGAGAGAGAGAGAGAGAGAGAGAGAGAGAGAGAAGAAGAAGAAGAGCAGACGCCATCATGATAAGTCGCGCTAATTGGCTAATTTGCAGGAACAATGCAAACGATGGAGTCGGGAGAGAGAACGAACCCCGAGTTCAAGTGATTCGTGCTGTGGCTGCCGCCTGCTCCCGTAAGGCGTCTCGGGGTACATATATGGCTGGAAGAGAGGCAGGAGTATAGATGATGACCGTTTGATAAGAAGGCCGGGACCTTCAACACGACAGGACGAAGTCCTTGTTCCCGACAGCGAAGCGGATGCTTCGCCAGTGTTCTTGGGAGTGATGCCGAAGGTGATGCGGGCGGATCCGGAAAGCGATACGAATGGCAGACTTGACGAGGAAGCTTTATTGGCCCAAGAACAGGCGAGGTTTCGTGTCAAGGAGGCAAGAGATGTGATCTGGGTGTCTGTAATTCTGTGGCGCGTATGGGACTGAGAACCCGTAGAGGAGAAGCAGTTTGAAAATGAAGCCATAGGTATACGTGAAATGATAAGGCAATGAGGAGTCAGAAAAGCCGGAAGAAGAAATGGGTCACATGCAGAATGAAATATTATCGAGAGAAGTATCTACCTTACAGGGTACAGAGATAAGAAAAGATATGGCTAATCTGCTGAAGGAGAGTATGTACATGACGCCATGCATGAACCAACTCTAGGGGCAGTGGCTAAAGAGGGACACATATGTGATTGTTGGAGAGATCCTCATGGAGTTAACTCGGTTTCTCGAACTCCGCGGCGCTCACGGTAACCCTTGTGCCTAACGTGACCCAACCACGATGCTCACGGTAATCTTGATCCCAAAACGACGTCCACCGTGCCCCTGAGACCACCACGATACACCCACCGGGCCTTCAAGTCGACCGCGACGTCCACCTTACAACGTCCACAGTGCCCTTGAACTAACCACAACACCAGCTTGTACCCTTGAGCAAAGCACGACGTCTATCGTGCCCCCTTTGGTCGTCAGAGCAAACACGAGGGCCCAGTGGCGCTAGGGGGCGGGCACGCGCTGGATGCTTCGGCGCAGTAGGCAAGGATCGGATGGCATCGCGGAAGGGGGAGGTGCTCAGACCTGATGGGTGTCGCTGTAGGCTCAAGGGCGTGGTGGAGGCATGGCGGGCGTTGCTGTATTGGCTCACGGACACGCTGGGTATTGTGGTGGGGCTCACAGGTACAAATCAAGGTTCTAAATTTGTCTCACAGTGGGCTTGGAGGAGGAGGAAGAGGAGGAGGAGGAACTCGACCGGTATATCATCCCACTTTGGTATCGGAGGTTTCAGGTACACGATGTTTATCTGATTTCTCGATGATGAGGATGTTGATGTTATCAGCCCTTGTTGATGCAGAGGGCCATATGGAACCCTCACACAAGTCATGGGATTCTCCATGTGTCTGTCGGTTGCGACAAAGCCATCGAAGACCACGAAGAGTGGGGGCGGCTGTGTTACCTAACCCACTATTACTGTAATGATAGCGAGGCTTTTAACTGCACAAGTAAACAAGTGTGTTCCTGGCTAAGGTGGGGCTCCAATCTAACCCATTCTCACCGGAGACAGACGGCGAGGCACCGGGTTAATTAAACGTCTCCCGCTCTCGGAAAATATAAACGACGTGCATAATAAGCCTTGGCCATAGCTTTGTTTTTATGATCCTTATTTATTGACGTGAACAATGCCATCCTCTCCCCCGTGGCTTCGGGGTCACCACCGCCTAGGCCAGACTGAAATTCTTAATTAGATACAAATCTCTTGTCGCAGCAGACTCGCATGCTGAGCTGGTGGCGCCAGCTTCGCAAGGCTGATACTATCTCCTGGCGAGTATACGACCCCCAGCTCCTCCTCCTCTTCGGTCCTGGACTCTCTCTTTTCAACGAGAGATAAAAGCATTAAGCTCGCCTTACTTATTCCCTCTCATTAAACGGCAGATAAGGATAATTACACAAGGTACACGTAGAAGAGGATAAATAATCGTTTTTTATGGTGCCGTGAATAGTAAATGATAATTAAAACAAGTCCTGTCAGCTTCAGCAAGAAAACAGGTTCTTCCTTCGGTGGCGCACCACGGAGACACTGCCGGTTTGCCTACTCCTCCTCCTCCTCCTGCCTTGTGGACTTCGATAAACCCCGCCCTAGGTCGTGCAGCCAACAGATAGCTACCAGGGAGCTGCTTAACCCAAGCACTAGAGGAATGGAAAGAGTGAGAGAGAAACCAGAGACAGTAATGACGGCTGGGTACTCACTGATACCGTAAATACCAGTAATTATATCCTGTTGATACCAAGAGACAAGGAGGTCATACCAGCCTTCTGGCAACTTTCTCAACATTGCCTCCATCAAGTTGATACCAGCATGACTACATCACACTCAGAGCAACGAGCCACGGCAGCACACCGATACTAACTTGATCATAACGATACCAGAGTATCGGGTAACTAAGTCGTGCCAATACCAGTATAAGAGTATTGCAGTAGTCAGGTCCATGACACCAATCTTCAGGGACCTCAAGTCTCCTGTGTATTACGGGAGAAACGTGCGTTTAACTCTCATCTCCCACTTAGGCCACCCGGTCTCCAGGCATTCACGTAAAAATCTGGCATCTTGCACCACACGCACATTATTACATATAATACATCTGCATTTATATAGCATTCTGCCCCTCGCAGGTCTCGGCACAAAAGCATTAAATAAGCGTTATCCGGATTTGTATTGAGAAAAATAACCCGCACGGAATACGAAACCATTACATCAAGACTAGCGAGGCGGATTTGCGAGGGAAGGTTTTTAAAGAGACGAAAACTGCTGGAAAAGACAGAAATCTAGTTTCGGTTCTAAAACAATTAAACTATAACCAGGTGAAGAGTAAGGAGAGTATATTCCGTTTGAATAAGGTAACGTTAAGGTGAATACCGTATTTAGATGATGCAGTCTCCTGGGCAAGAATACGTAGCGTCAGGTATGGCCAGAGGCAGGGGTATACCATGCCCTTATTCGACCGCCTAATTTGTTTTCCTTCGGCATCGAACGTTGCCACTGCAACTCCGTCTCCGTCCCCATAGAGGTCTTCCCCTTCCCGTCCATCAGTCATCCTCGAGATCTTTTGATCCTTATCCTCCTCTCAGGACTCCCGTACCAAACAATGGGATACGCGTGACGAAGACGCCACCGGCCGACGCCGAAGCCGCCAAAGGCTCCGACCGACGTCGCTGCCGACGCCGAAGACGCCGTCCGCCGCACGCCTTCCCGGACACTCGCTTCTTATGGCAATTGTCTAAACATTTTGAGAGTTAGCAAGTCGTGCATTAAGTTTCTGAGTTAGGCAGTTGGTGAAACAGTTTCGAGTTTGCAATTAGGGAATTCCTTCGGAGTCTGCGATTGGCGGTAAACTGTGGATGTCCCCGAAGGGGAGATTAATTGGAAATATGTGTAATAGGATTAGTTCTGTGTCAAGGAGAGTGAAGTGTTGTTTGTTTACTCGCACGTGGATGCTGGAGGATATTTTTTATTGAACACTCTTTGGATAAGATCTAATCTGAGAGTTCCAGAGAGATGAGTATTTTTGTTGGTGGAGGGAGATTACGCGGGCTCTGCTGGTTTTGGCCAGAATCAACTGATTTGATGGATTACACTGAGAGGACACGTAATTTTTTTTTTTTCACCCTCCCGACAAGGGGTTTGATTTAATGCCATTAATTCCGGCTCAACTTGTGTTATTACTGCTGCTGGTGGCTGCTGGCATTTCTGGTAAATGTTACCAACACAAACTTAGATTAGTGTTGTATACCAGAGTTGTCACTGTTATTTGATTGTTATTAATGTTAGTTCGGAAGGTTGAGGATGGCAACAGTTGGCTTCAGTTCCCGTTGTCTAAATGGAGTAACTATATGACTATTTCTGGGTATTTCTGTGCCTCTTCATTGACACAAGTCTAACAGAGCAAAGAACCGTATAGAAGCAGCTGGTATAAATAACGTAAGGGATGATTACAAACGAATTATCATTCCACGTGAATACGTCACTTTGAGCCACGTTTTAACCTTTTTTTCAGAGTCAGTCGCCCATGAAGGCGTTTATTCTTTTCTCTTTTTTTTCCTGCCGCTGTACATCGGGTAGTCACGGGATTCGAAGAAGCGTTTCTCTTTATATGGCGAAGTGACGGACGCACGAACCATATCTGCGGAGAAGTGGGAGTGGTACTGGCGGACACATTCGTGCGTGAGATTCGTTCTGCCAACGAAACGTGTAGAAATGAGTGAAGCAGAGAGTGCTTAGTCTCGTTCGTTACCTGAGTAAAAACACACTCAAATATCCCTCCAGCTTCCTTGATGAAATACCATTTATTTCTCCTATTTTTTTCCCCAATAACAACCCATTTATCCCCTTAGTTCTTTTGGCGTCGACCCATTTATCTCCCTTACCTCTCTGGGTAAGAATCCATTTATTTCACTTCATTATCTTTAGGTTTCTTTGAGACGAATACTTCCCTCCCTCTTTAGCGCCCTCGGACACGACCCACACGCATTCCTCGTGGTTTTCCCGCTGAAAACCGATCCGTCTTTCTCATGTGCTTCCACTGACAACCTACGTACGTTGTTTCCCTCAGCCGTCGTCCGTCCGTGAACGCCCACGTGCTTTGTCTTCAGTCTCACGGGAACGAGATGTCTCTTCCCCCGGGATATCTTGGGGGCCAATCTCATCATTTCTCTTAGATTTCTGTGCAACAGTCCATTCATTTCCTTTTTGTTTTCTCGTGTTGCAACCCCACTTGCACCCTTTAGATTTGTCTATAACATCCTATTCATTCCTCTTTCTCTTCTTCTGTTTACTGGCAACAGAATGTGTGAGTCATGAACGAGCAGTAGAAAACAATGATTTTTATGTGTTTTTTTTTAGAAATCTGGTGGATATTTCTACACAACGGCAACTCACCGTTTGGAAATGTGACGATTTTTCAAACTAGATTAATCTGTCAATTTAAAGCCCGCCATATGTCATTTCTCTCGATTTTAAAAATGGTGTTTCTACTCGCCTGCAAAGGCATTTGTGTTTGTGTGCTATATATCTGTCTTTGCCTACGTAAACGTATCGGATCATGGCTGTGTGTGTGTGTGTATATATGTGTGTGTGTGTGTGTGCAATGCCCTATTTGTTCTGCACGAGGAGGGAAGTTTTATAATCATGTTAGCTCCTCACTGAACCTTATACGTACCTCACCCCATAACTGAACCTTATTTATGTACACACACACACACAGAACCACACACCCCATCCAAGTGGTAGCTGCAGCTAGCCTGAGGTGACATGGATAGTTAAGTGGATATATCCTTTCTAGGGAACAGCAACTGACCACTTCTAGAAGTCATTCGCGTTCTACGTACGAGCAATTCGTTTTCGGACGTCTCAAAGCGGAAAATACCAAAATCTTTTACTATCGTCTTCTAAAGTAACCGTTCAGATAAGGCAAAATGAGAAAATCCAAATATATGAGGGGGAAAATTTACGATTAAATAACGTAATGCAAGAGGCAAAAACCTTCTGTTGTGGACTGGTGGTAGGTAGCCAAGGATCAGTGTAACTACATCCAAGAGAGGTGGTTGGTTCAACGAGTTTCTCGTTAATATAGCATTTGGCTATACTGCTTTTACTGAGGTCCAGTTAATTACATCTGCATTGGGGAAACCGGTTGACCTCAATGAAATAGCGTGAGACTTAATCACGTCCTGCGGAACCGCACTGTGTTTGAGGTTATTGGACATCTGCCTCTGAATGGAAACTACGTCCTTCAAATTGATCATATATAATAACAAGGAATAAAAGTTTTTTGAGTTTTTAAAAAAAAAAAAAAAGTTTTTGATTTTTATAGATCATTTTTTTTTTCCTACGAAACTAAAATCCTAGGTTTAGGGGGAAAGTCTTAATTTGAGAACTTTCTCGTCTACAACCGACTCTTGATGAATCACAATGTCGATAAACTTTCTTCCCTTCCTTTGAACTTTACTTTCCCGTGTCGTGGCCAAGCCCAACCCCCCCCCCCTCTCCCTCTCTCTCTCTCTCTCTCTCTCTCTCTCTCGTCCACATCCACCCTAGCCACTTCCCTCTCCGACGGCCCTGCAATATTCCTGACATCTACCACCTTCCTTTGGCCAAAAGTTACTGTTTTATTCCCTCAGGGGCGTTCTCTGTATCCCTCATCCTATTTCCATCACTGCTCTCAAGTCTCTATATATACGTATTCTTTCTTCTGTGTTTCCTCGTCCTTCAGATTTCTGCTTCATACAGTATTAGGCATTCCACCGTTTTGTGCATCTTTAGTTGGTAGGTAAGTAGGTAGGTAGGTAGGTAGGTAGGTAGGTAGGTAGGTAAGTAGGTAGGTAGGTAGATTAACAGATAGATAAACAGACAGGTAGATAGACAGATAGATAGATAGACAAATAGATGTATCATAATATTCCAATACGAGGCACTTCAGGCTATAAAAATTCCCGTCACATTGGCTTTATACTGGGTCACTTTGGATCAGGGATACCTAGGTGTCACCACCTACACCTATCCGGCCGGCAGCACCTAAGGAGAGAGTAAAAAGGAGCTCAGAGACCCTATATGAATCCCCTTATGAGCGAGAGACTAATGGAACTCAAAAGATAAAAGACATTTCTTTTTCTAGGGGGAATAGATACCTGAAGGCTAAGATGGTTGAGCCAACAGTTAAGAGAAAAAAAGGAAAATATATTTTAAGCAACCCAGGCGATGATGGGAAATTGGACTAGTCGTCGTCTTCACCTTGACTGAAGAAATAATTCACCGATTAATTTTTTTGGGGTGAGGAGGAAGAAGGAGGAACAGTGAGATATGGAGGATAGTTAAGGGGAACGGGGGAAAGAAGAGAGACGAAGAGAACAGGAACAGAGAGCATGAGAGAGAGAGAGAGAGAGAGAGAGAGAGAGAGAGAGAGAGAGAGAGAGAGAGAGAGAGAGAGAGAG
>JAYMFT010116566.1:0-13376 GCA_038088735.1 Panulirus argus
GTGTGTGTGAGAGAGAGAGAGAAAAAAAAAGAGAGAGAGAGAGAGAGAGAGAGAGAGAGAGAGAGAGAGAGACTGAGACGCAAATTCAAACGGAGAAAGGCACACACAGAAAAGCAGACAGACAGACAGACAGAGACAAGCAATCAGACAGACTAAAAACGTAAATATCTAATACGTAAAACTTTCTTCCTTCTTTTCAACTTCACTCACGGGCGTCTCGCTCTTTGCCATTTCTTTCGTGGGCGTTTTTGCCTCTTTCAAATTTCTGATACCTCCGCCTCTTCCTGCATTTATTTCATTCGCTTCTTTCAACTTCCTATCCAACGGAAGACTCAGTTCTCTAACGGCAACTCCTCCATTCCACCTCTCCTTTCATCTGTTCCCTAACCCAAGCATCTTAGTATCCGTCCTCTTTTTCTTCTTCTATCCTATCCACCTACTCCTCCATTGACCCATCTTTCATCCTGTGAGCCAATCCACCTATCCACTCAAACTAACAGTCAACTTTGCAGCCATCAAATCCACCAGAAAGTCTGTGCTTCCATTTACCAATCCATCCCATCATCAGTCGTCATCCATCGACACCTCCGTTCCTTTGCTCCCACCCATCCACTCAGTCATCCATCCATAATCACTCCCGGACATCTCCACTGACCTCTCCATCTATCTCCTCCTGCATCCATTCACCCACTCATGCATCTTCCATTAGATTAGACAGCTATTCATCCACCTGTTGCCCATCCGCCCAAACGCACCCATCTCACATTCATCCACATATCCACCTAACCACCCCTCCACCTGACATCCTTGTCCTCCCCCTCCTCCCTCCCCAACCGTGAGCCGGTGGCCCCAGGGTATGGGGCGGTGGGTGGGTGGGGGGAGGGTGGGGGGGAGCTAAGGCTTGGCCCTGGTGAGTGCCACCCTCGGCCAGGCTAGTGGTACTCCTTGGCTCGAGGCAGGATCGGAATACGATACTACCGCCGCCTACCCCACTTACCACACACCCCCTGGACGACTTTTAAAGGCTGGAATTAAATAATTAAAGGAACTGTTTCACTGGCCACACCTCGTTCCACTTTCTGAGAGCTAAGTAAATGGGTGAATAAGATAGAAGAAGATAGTCAAATGCAGATGGTAATGACGACAAGATATGTAAGCAATATCTTTGTAGTTTAACTATATCTGTATTTTGTAACAGGGTTGTTTTATTCTCGTTTGAAACAGTTTGGCATTAAAACTAGTTCTACTACTACCTAGGACCAGAAGCCTTCTGCCCTGCCCTCTATTTATTCCTATAAACCAACAGTTTCCTTAATATTGACTTCAACTGCTTCCTCAGCCGAAGTTACTACAAGGTCCCCATCTGTGGCATCGCTTGCCATCTCCATCTTCACCCAAACTATGTATTACTTTAAATTTCTTTTGAATTACTCTCAACTATTTCCATGGCCTACAGCTCCTCCATTAGCCTTGAGCGCTTTCCAGGTCTCCAGTTATCTCTATCGCCCCAAAACTCTGGCTCGAGGACTTTACCATCCCTCTGACCCACCCGTACATAAGTTGGTCGTCGCCTTTGGCTCTGGATCTCGCCATAACCGCAGTTCGGGCGGGACTAGCGAATCGGTCTTGGTGGAAGTCCTCTCTCGTTAGCTTAGTCGGATCAGGAAACCAATGGGAACAACAGGAATTCCTGCAGCAACCTTGGAAAGAACGATGAAAGCCCAGGAATTCCTGTAGCAGGCCCAGTAAGCACAAGGTGAATCCGTGAATTCCTGTAGTTGGCTTGGTAACGACAAAGGCCGTCTTTATCTTGTCAGATCCTCGGTAGTCAGTGATTGCAATGAGGAGTACGCGACCGGTTTGCCTTCTGCGTTTAGTGAGACGTGTTCGCTTGATTCAGGTGTCGGATATATGTGCACGGAAGGATAAGAGCAGATACCTCATTGCGGTCAACTGAAACCGTTAAGTTGAGAAACGCAAGTTTTGGTTGACGAGGGTAAAGTGCATTCAACTAAAAGGTTTACATATGAAAAACACAAATATATACCATCTTTTAGAGGTGTAAGTCCTGTGCGATCAGGGCAAGGTGCAGATGGCCACAACCGTTCAACTAGAGCACTGTACGTCAATGCAAGACTCGACTGACCCGTGACGGAGAAAAATACTTGGTCTCTCATCACTGTTAGGACTGATGGTTATTCTACTCTTCTGATGAGCAGTTGTGTGTGGTTCAGAGGAATTCTGCAGGTGACACGCAGCACCTGGTCCCTTGCATTATAGCAAGATGGACAGTTAATCAAATTAATGTCATGCATCTTGTACCACTGGAAGTGTAAAGCCTCTAAAAACTTTCTTACTTTCACTCTGGATTGAGAGTTTGATGTACATCTTAAACTGTATCGTACAGGGACATCCCAAAAGGACCACATCCACAAGAGGCACAACTCGGGGCCAGGAATGCTATAGGCAATGAATAGTTTAACCTATGCGTTGCATGCAGTGTAAGCCTTTTACCTGAACTACATGAAGTGGGTTTCTAAGTCTCCACAGCTTTCAAGAAAGTAGTAGTAGCTTGTAGGAGGTAGAAAAGCTAACCATGTTCCCAGCCCCCCTCTCCCTTCCCCTCCCCCTTCCCAACCTCAGTTATAGAGCTGTAACGTTTATATGTAACAGGGAAGAATAGCCTTAGTTTTTGTGCAAGCAGTGCAGTACAACCGTAATCCTCTATGATAACGGGACACTACAGTTGTAACCTCTGTGAAAACAAGGCAGTACAGATGTAGCCTTCAGCGTAGCAAGCAATACAGGCGGGACCTTTGTCATAACAGGGCAGGATACATCCTCTCCCCTCGTGCTGCCGTATCAGATGAAAACTTATAAAAACGAATAGAACGGTTAGTGTAACACAGACACTTTCCCCTGGATCTTTCCATGACCCCTCAGGTTTCCATGACCCATCATATCATTCCATGTCCCCCATGTCTCCCCAGGACTTCCAGGGCTTTCTATATTCTCCAAGTCTTTCCATGAAGCCCAAGGCTATTCCGTGAACCCAGGTCTTTTCATGATTTCCACATCTTTCCAAATCTTCCAGGCCTTTTCGTACCCCGAGTTCTTGTCATGACCCCGAGGTCCTTCCATGGCCCGCAGGACCTTCCACAATCCTCGGGTCTTTTTGAGACACTCGGTCCTTCCAGGTTGTCTCCAGATTCCTCCTTGGCTCTCAGGTCTTTCCATAACCCCCAGGTCTTTCAATGTCCCGTTGTCATTCTTTAGCTGCACAAGTACTACTTCCCTGGACTCTAAATCTTTTCTCGGTCCGGATTTTTTTTTTCCTTCTTTTTCCGGACCTCAAATTTTATTTGTTTCCAACTCCTTCCTTAGACACAGTTTTTTTTTTTTCTTGGGAAACAACTCCTTCGTAAGCATCACAAGATTTTTCATGGTCCTCTCCCGCTGAGTCTTACAAAGTCCCTCGACAGTCTTACTTCCTTCGGGCTGAAGGAGTTCCTGTGTCTGTGTAGAACCGTTTTTCTCTGTTCTCCGTCGTTCGTGTGTGATTACTGTTTGTTTGTCTGTTACAGGGAGAGAGTTTTCTTAACACCTGCGTTGCCCCGTCTCTTAACCTTGTACATATCTACCATGTCTTTACTCATATGTATGTATATACACACACACAAACCCAAGCCAATGCCAGCTGCCCATTTTATCGCCCAGGAATTAGGGGTGGATGAACAGCTGAGTAGACTGTGGAACAGCTGCATTGACCAGAATTCGAACCTATGCAGATATGATCACAGACGGCCCATGCAGGCATGACGGTCAGTAACGCTAACCGCTACACCCCGGAGATCCGTGTGTGTGTGTGTGTGTGTGTGTGTGTGTGTGTGTGTGTGTGTGTGTGTTCAATCGTTTGAATTACCATTCATAGTTCGACGTATATATATGTTTAAGCAAGTGCGATTATATATGCATAAAAGCAAAAAAATGAAAGATTAAAAAGACTGTGCCGCTGTTTAAGTTCAACTTGACTCTACGACTGATCCTGCAAAACCTAGTGCACATACTCGTCTGTGTTAGTCTTACTCCAAGACGACTGCTCAACCTTCAGGATAATAACCCTAAAGTGACTCCTACTCTATCGATCTGTATATTTGTCCTCCCTTGAAATGAATAATTTTCTTTACTTCCTCAGAACAATAAGACCCTTGTATCATACCCACAAGGGAGACAGTCCTATCCAAACGAAGGACCTCTTAATCCGTTTACTGTTTCTGGCCAACGGGGGTCACAGTTTGCTTTGACCTGCGGCTGCTAATGAGACCCTCTGGTCCTCCGAGGGTGGATCTGGCTATAGTCATGTCGGGCGGCCAGTCTTATCAATTATTGTTTTAGCTCTTCGGAGGAATGTAAACCAGATCAAGCTTGGTTGACGATGATGTACGACCCATGACCATAGCGGAACGACAAGCTTTGGGGACGGTGGTACGACCCTTGTGTGCGGGTCACTCCAAAGGTCATGACATCATACTCTAAGGTGACCCGGTCCTTACGGACCAGTCCAAAGGTCACGGCATCATACCCAAAGGTCACCCGATCCTTGTGGGTTACTCCAAAGGTCACGGCATCGTGCCCTAAGGTCGTCCCGTCGTGTTTTAAGAAACGTACCGTCGTGCTCAGGGGACTGAGGCCTAATTTCTGTGTCAGCTGAGATCAACATATTTGCTGAAGATTACCATATGACGTAAAGTTGGTTTTGGATGGAGGTGAACAGCGTACATAATAGATAGCTTCCTTTCGTGGCCATTGCGGGAAGAGGTGACTAATACAGATACGAGATGCTGGATTTGCGGAATATTGTACTCTTAACTCACACAAGATTCAGCGCCTTCCGATATCCGTACAGCGAATTATAGATGCAGTGCTCTCAGATGTTTATAAAGCGAAATGTAGAAACAAGTCTTAGATTTCTGTGGAGCGAAATATTACGGGTCATCGCAACCAGTCGTTACAGTCATCGGCCAACAGTTCAGAATTCTTTATTTTTGGGTCCGATTCGTCCTATGAGAATGGGTGAAGCCACAGTTTTTTTACTTCCATTTTTTTTCTTCTTTTCTTATCTGATCGAAGGTCTAAGTGGCTTATGTCATACCTAGACGTCAGGATTACATGCCTTGTGTGTATGTGTGTGTGTGTGTGTGTGTGTGTGTGTGTGTGTGTGCGGGTCTGTCAGATCTAGCTGGTGCGAGTGAAAGCGCCTTCCTTCAGTTCATAGTTGAGACGCAGCCGGGACCCAGGTAAAGATCCATTACGATTCAGGTGAGATCCAGCGCATCGTTCAGCTCTCGTGGTAGCGGGCGGGGTCCTCAGCCCATGCTTGCTCGTCTCTATATACAGACACGTAAGACTAATCAGTCCATTCACGCTCCCTAAACGCTGAAGGAAGGCTTTGTTTTTGGGTCCCGGGGGCTCGTTCAGCTATGGAAATAGATTAGTAATGAATATCTTTCTAAAAAAAAAAGGAAAAACACGCATCCGGGAAGGAATGTCAGGGGAGATAGTAGAACGCGCCGAAAAGAAACAGTGGCAACTCTCTTTGCTCGTTAGTGTGGAAGAAACCTTGAGTGTTTGAAGGAGCAAAACCCGGGCTCTGGTGGTCGGACAAGGGGATTATTATTATTTTCTTATCTTTTTATTCTTCCCTCAGCCCGATTCCCTACGACGCGCCGGCGAGAGATGGAATAAGAAATGGTCCGGTCCTTTCAACCGTCCGATGCTGTCAGAAATGTTTGAGACGTTGTATTTTTAGGCATTCTGCCGAGATGAATGCCGCGCCGGCGACGTATTTTTCCCCGTTGGTGACATATTTTCCAGCAGTATGTTTACATCCTGCGCCCTCTCCAGTCCGGCGGGAGTGGAGGGAAGAGGAGTCGGCCTGACACAACAGTCACCACTCTAGTCCGGTTGATCAACACTCCTGTCTCAGTTGCCTCGTTAATTGGGGTTGTCTCGTTAATTGGAGCTGTCTTGTTAATTGAGTTAATGGTGTAGCTAATACGACGACGCCATGCGCGTGTTTTTTTTTTCTTTTCGTATTGTTCTATAAATGATTTAATGTTGGTGTTTTATATTCATCGCTGGAGTTTTAAGTATAAATGAATACTCACAACCTGGTTAAATGATATAGTGAATATACTGGTATAACAATCCATGGGAACGAGGAGAAGGGGGAGGCCAAATTGGAGATGGAAGGATGGAGTGAAAGAGATTTTAAGTTCTCGGGGCTTGAACATGCAGGAGGGTGAAAGGCATGCTCGGGAGCGATGTGTTGTATAGGTGGCGACATGCTGTCAGTGGACCGAACCAAGGCATATGAAGCAGTCGGGGGAAACCATAGAAAGGTTTGTGGGGCTTGGTTGTTGATAAGGGGGCTGTGGTTTCGTTGAATTACATGTGAGAGCTAGAGAATGGATGTGAGCGAATGAGGACTTTTCTTCATCGGTTCCTAGCGCTACCTAGCCGACGTGGGAAACATCAAACAAATATGAGGAAAAGAACAAACTACCCAATTACTCTAACTCACATCAACCAAATTAGAGTGTTGTAACGATACGATAACCTTGTTGGTACTTGTACACATATATTTTCCTGTCTCATCATTGGTGTAAGATCAGATGGTATTTGTTCACGTGATGGACACACTTGGAATCAGCTAAGGTTGAGCCATATGCGGCTACCTGATGAATGATAGCGAGTTATATCCAGCAAGGAGCTGGGGTTGTTAATAACTTGCAGAAGGTGTAGCGCAACATTGGATGCGGAGGTTCCAAATGCATACTGATACTCAGTGTAAACATGATTTGTTTGTGTATATATAATGTATATTATGTAAAACACATTCTGTCTACACATGAAGTTAACACCACATGTGAAAGGCTTTATCGCTGGGAGCACAGTCTCGTCAAAAAACTTTTCACTCCAAAGGAGTGCACATTTCCCTGCCACTGAAAGCAGTGCCTACAAAGTCAGAACTCTACAACAGCACTCCGTACTAAGAGCGCTCCGTTCTGTAATAACAGCACTCTCTACTACAGCAGTAGAACTCAGGCCTCTTGGGCTACAGGAAGAGATCCTGAGTAATACCAGATTTTTTGAGTTGAAGAGGGATGTTGGGGGTAATCGTAAAAAAAAAAAAAAAGGTACTTCCTTATATCAAACAAACGCCAATAATAATACCATCCCTCCCATTATGACGAGACAAAGACCCTTTAGGTCCCTGGGTCCACTCGGGCCACCAGTCTCCAGAGACCCTCCCATACGTAGATCCACGTCACCTACTTTGGCACACTCCTTTTCGTGGCTCCACGTCGTCTGCTTTCGTTCCCTCCCAAATGGAGCTCCACGTCACTTACTTTCGCACAATCCCATCCGCATCACTACTCAATCAACCATCACCGTACACTATGCATCACCGACCTCCTCACTCTTCACGTCCTCATGATATCTTTGATTCTCTTCACAGACACGAGAAAAGGTTCCTCGAAATACCAGGTCGGAACCTGAACGCAATTAACAGCCCTTGTAGCAGGCTCCCCGACCGTGACCTGCGTGTCTGACTCCTGATCCCCGTAGCAGCAGTACGATCCACTCAGTCCACGATTGTAGTCAGCGCCTCCCGCTGCTGCCGGTGATCCCCCACTGCCTCAGTAATCTGCTGTCCGTGCGGACGTCTCGCTCAGGAAATCAAAATTTATTGCCCTGATTTTCTCCCAGTTAATACACAAGGCTTACCCGCCTTGCCGACTGTGTTCATACTTACTGCATATATGTAGTGGATCGGACCTCAGGGAATGAAAAACGAGACACGTTTATTTCGAAACCAGTATTTAATTAGCGTCGTTTTTACGTTCGAATATTTACATAAAGGATGAGGTCGTATATTGCCACGAGTTCATTATTCAATTTTTTGATCCAAAACTGATATTGGAACGGTATGAATACACTTAAAGTGGAATCTATGCTGTCCTGGCAATACAGGCAGTTTATCTTTATTTACGATAACTTGTGGCCATTACATGTCATACATGGAAGATGGTGTTTGAAACTTTCGCAAGCAAACTTTACGTCTGCAATACGTTGTGGTACATCTTTCGCGAGGAGGATTTTGCAGTTGCGATGAATTACGGTGCATTGCGACTATTGTGGATTCTTATCTAAATCCTCCATGCGGGGAAATCTTCCACTGTCTCGGTGCGGGAAATTTTCCCCGTATTTGCTTCTTCGTTTTTCCCTCCACTCGTTTGCCTGTACGTCGTCCTCCTTGCCCACACCTTTCCCTCCCTTTGCTCGTCACAGGTTCCAGGATATTCCCCCCGTCACTATTGGCCACACATTCCAGCACCTACCCATTATCACTCACGCTGCATTCCAGCCCGACCCGTCAAACCAGGACGCAGCGCCCCAGACTGGACCTGTCATCACTCACCCAGGATATCAATCTTGTTCGACCGTCATCACTCAACCAGGATGTTTTGTTCGACTGTCGTCACTCAATCAGGATATCCTACTCGACCGTCATCACTCACTCAGGATATCCTGTTCGACCGTTATCACTCGATTAGGATATCCTACTCGACCGTCATTACTCACCCAAGATATCCTGCTCGACCGTCATCTCTGACTCAGGTCGAATCGTCACCACAGACCCCGACCCACCTCGACCCATAACCTCTCACCCACTCCACCCAGAACCCACTAATCTTGCGCTACATTCGCCAGAACCAGTTTCCCCTCTGCCTTCACCTTACACGCCCTTCTCTCGCCCTGAACACATCACCCCATCGATCCCTGTCTCACCCTGTCATCTTAAAATGTCCTCGCTCATCTGCTCATCCCATCACTTTTCCCTCCCAACTTTGCATTCCTCCCAAACTTAAACCCAAACCCTACCGTCTATCCCAGGTGGACTCCAGCACTGCCGTTTCCCTCTGCAGCTCACCCTCTTCACTCTGTCACTTACTTGCTCCCAGCTTGGTCACAGTACTCCTCCTCACCTCCATCTCAGATCCCCAATCATCCCTCCCTCTCGTATCCTCCCTAATGGGACACCACTCCCCAGACTGGACCCTAGCATTCGATCATCTCCCCCGTCCCGACTCCTAGCAACTTACTATATCCTAGCTGACCCTGGCCCACAATCGCCACCATCCTCACCATCTCATCGCCTCACTGGTCTCCAGCTAGACCTAAATCCTCACAGTTCCTCTCATGTCTGCTCCAGTACTGCTTCCAGCTAAATCTTTTCATCTTTACATTCCACCCTTGGCGCTTTCCGGGCACAGCATCATTCCCCGTCTTTCCTCTAGCGCTCCACCTCCCGTACCACCCGCCTCCACACCCTCAGACTCGACGCCAGCGTTTCGACCCTTCCTCCTCATAGGTCGCTGTCGACATTCCTTGTGTCATGTATGATTAATTGCTCCGTCTCAGCTTCCGGCCAGCTGGGGGATGTCGAGGGAAGGAAATTCTGGACGTGTTGACAATGTATATATATAACAACGGTGTAAATGCATTGTGAGACGCGTGTTTAGAATTCATTATGAACAGCTGCCTATTACAATGGCTTCAGGGTTACGGTTTAAGCAGCTGACCTTATCGTTCTTGTCTTCAGCGATATGTACTTTTAAATTTATATTCGTGTGTTCGTATATGTATTTACATTTTGAACTTACGTCTTCTTTCATATTGGTATTTACGTAGTTACATTTTCAACCCATGTCCTGTACCATCCGGTACAAATACACCAACAAACAATTTTTACTAATAAACAAATGTCAACATCCTGGCGATGAATTTCATGTGCTACATCAACAGTGTTCCAGTAATTTGCAGGATGATACATAAATTAACTTCACGATATTTCAACCACTAGTATCGCCGCTGTCATCCTCTGGCCGATATTATTCAGCCTGGCTTTCAGTGTGTAATTAAACCTGGTGGGGCAGCCATTGAGAGGATTATAAAGACTAATGTTCTGTTTGTGGAAATACCAAGGTATCTGGACATGGAAATAAATGTTTAGCTTATCATGCTGAATGTCTTGTTCTTCTTGACCGTTTTTTTTCATGTTGGAGACTCCATTTACGGACAGAAGTCCACATCAAGAGATACAGAGAGTTTGAAATAATAGAGAAAGGAGAGATAGGGAAAGTATTTACGAATTTTGGAGGGAGTGAAAAACTTTTCTTTTGGAATGTGCCAGGTCATAGTTATTGGGAAAGACATGAGACTGTAGAGAGTTGCAAAGCCCGGAGATGTAAGGAAAGAAACGGTTATCAAAACGGCCAACGCTTGAGTTACCAAACGGCCACACAGTAATCATGTGACGCAGTAGCTTTCCGAATAATGAATGAGTGGTCTGCCTGATGGCGTGGGCCCACAAGCAGCCTGCTCTCGGGAGCAAAAACCAAAGTAATACCTATAGAAGAAGGAAAGTGAACCAATATCGCTGCGGAGGGCAAGGGAGTCAAATTTAGATGTTAGCCTAGGACAGTTTATAAGTCGGACCGTTTTCGAATCGACTCTGTTAAGTAAGGATGCAGAGCTAGAACTACCCTAGATGTGAGAGCAGTACTCGATACATGAACCGATCAATCCCTTGTGTAAACGGAGCAAAAGTTCGGGAGAAAATTATTTTCGAAATCTCAACAGGACTCTCACTTTCTTAGAGGCAGACTTGGCTATTCCCGTAATGTGGGTTTCCAAGAGAGAAGGGATGGTACAGTCATACTAAGTACGTATGTTCGCAGAGCCAAGAGATAAGATTACAGAACCGGCGAAGGAGAAAGGAAAATTGTAAGGAATTTTCAATAGAGAGATAGGCAGAAACTGGGTCTTGGAGGCGTTAAACTTAACTAGATATCATCTGTTCCCCTGAGATATAGAGTGTCTTATCTATGTTATATGTTATGTAGGGTGTCTTAGCTATGTTGTGCTATGTAAAGTGTCTCAACTATTTTATACATATTATAAAATGTCTTAGCCGTGTTGTACTATGTTGAGTGTCGTAGCTATGTTTTATTATGGAGAGTGTTCCGACTATGTTATAGATTATGTAGAGTGTCCCAGCATTGTTATATATTATGTAGAGTGCCTCAGCTGTGTTGTAATATGTAGAGTGTCTTAGCCGTGTTATATATCATGTAAACTGCCTGAGCCGTGTTATATATCATGTAGAGTGTATTTGCAATATTATATATTAATCAGAGTCTCACGGCCATGTTGAATATCATGAGGTATCTCAGCCATGCTAAGCTATGTAGAGCAAACAGTCATGTACTCTGTAGAGAGTCTCAGCCGTGCTATCATGGAGTCATGCATTAAGTATCAGCCATGTGGTGGAGTCTACTCATGTGTCATGGAACTGAATGCCTCTCTATGTCATGCATATTGCAGCTACATGTAGATCATCCTGTAGTCATCTTCTTACGTCACCGCGGAGATTCAGCTTTGTTATGGCACGATGTTAAAGCGTCTCAGTCATTTCATGACGACTGGCTAAGGCGTCATTTGCTGACGTGAAAACTGATGACATAAAACGAACAAACACGCATTCCGTGGTGTAGCGGTTAGCGTTCCTGACCGTGACGTATTCGCGGGCCGCCCAGAGTCGAGCGCATAGGTTCGAACCTTGGTTGCGGAAGTCGGTCCACAGTCAACCCAGTTGTTCATCCGCCCATAGGGGTTGGTCGATAAAATGGGTACCTGGTTCAGGCTAGGGTATATATACAGCGTTCATGGAATGGCCTCGACTAGGGCCTCAGCTGACCGTGCCGTCTCAGCTAACATAAAAAGAAGAAAATTGCAGAGATCTCGCTCGCGTCCTGAGCACATTTCGGGAACCATGGACACGGGACTTCTTAGAATAAGAGAAACAAATGGTTGACGACTTCAACAAAAGCATAAAGAAAGTGTAGTGATGTCGGCACAGTCTAGGCTGAGTGTATGTGAGTGCGTAAGGAGCGTGATTTGAGTGCGTTACTGACGCTTTTAAACTTGGGTTGTGTTGTGGCTTCTCTCCCTCCCACCGTGTCCTCACTCTCGCTTCCATTGGCCGCTTTGTCCCGCTTCCCGCTATAGCTCATACGCCCATCCTCCTTCCTACCACCTCCAAACACTCCCCCTATCATCATCTCACACTCCAACCATCTCCCCCCCCCCCCCCCCCCCCCCCCCCCCCCCCCCCCCCCCCCCCCCCCCCCCCCCCCCCCCCGTTACCTCCTGTCCTCATTCTCTCCCTCATCCTCCTACTTCCTATCATCATTCTCATCCGTTTCCCTCACACCCATCCACGCCAAGCCTCTCCTCCCTCCCTATTCCATCACTTCCCCCATCTTTAATCCTCTTCTCCCAGACAGTTTCTCTCTCCCTTTACTTACTTTACCCTCCCCTCTCCTCCCCATCTCCTCCCCCCCTCCCCTCCCCCTCGCCACACACCCCCCGCATACCTCCCCATCTGCTCCTGTTTACTTCCCAAAGCCTCCGCTTTCCTATATCTCCTGTTCCTACCGTTATCTCCCCCCCCCCTCTCTCTGCTTCCTCGTTCCTCGATATCCCCATCCTGTCTTTCCTCACCTTCCTCTCCTTCCGTGCATCGAGTCTTGGGATGCTTAGTTGCTCCTCTACAGCACTCGTATTATTGCTTATTGTTATTTGCCCATTTTTGTCTCCATCGGTTGCTCGTCTATACAGTTCTCTTTATCAAGAACTTTCATCGTTTTTGTTATAGTTTTGCTTCGTTTTCCACTCCTATGCTCTCTTGATACTTAACTAATATTTCTTCTTTCACTTATTAGCCATCACTTTTGTCTTTTTATTCATTTATTTCTTGTCCTTTGAACTGGTTTCATTTACCTTTGTTAATTCAGTGTCGCTGTTGCTCTCGACTGACCAGTACATTTATGCATAACTTTTTCAGTCGTTGTTTCCCTGCTAATCAAATTCTCTTTGATTCTGATATGATAGTACGTTATTTTACGTTTTCCTTCATTCAGTTCTCGAACCTTTAATCCTGTCACTTACCGAGTTCTATTCCTCCTCAGTTTTCTCTTACACAATGCATTCTGTGCTTACCTTTTGTTCGTCTTTTTATCCTTGCGTGACCCAGTAAACAAACTGCTTAGTTTCTTAATGGTTCCCATCTTTACCAATTTTTTTTCTGAATTACGCATTAACGCTAGGATCTATCTGTCTATATATTTTTCTGTCTAAGTGTCTATCTATCAGTCTATATGTCTATCGATCTATCTATCTATCTGTCTGTCTGTCTGTCTGTCTGTCTCTCTCTCTCTCTCTCTCTCTCTCTCTCTCTCTCTCTC
>JAYMFT010116577.1:0-13375 GCA_038088735.1 Panulirus argus
ATATATATATATATATATATATATATATATATATATATATATATATATATATATATATATATATATATAAATTACATATTTGTCATTTACCGCATTAGCAAGGTAGCATTAAAACAGAGGACTGAGCGTTAGAGGAAAAATCCTTACTTTGCCCCCTTCTCTGCTCCTTCTTCTGGAAAAATGGAAACAGGAGGGAAGGATTTCCAGCCCCCGCTCCCTCCCCTTTTAGTCATCTTCTACAACATGCAGGGAATACATGGGAAGCATTCTTTCTCCCTTATCCCCAGGGTTATATATTTCACATGACCTGGTTCAGTCCATTGACAGCACGTTGACCCCGGTATACCACATCATTCCATTTCACTCTTTTCATGCACGCCTTTCACCCAAATGCATGTTCAGGCCTCGACCGCTCAAGATCCCTTTCACTCCATCCTTCCACCTCCAATTTGGTCTCCCACTTCTTGTTCCCTCCTCCTCTGAAACATATATCCTCTTTGTCAACCTTTCCTCACTCATTCATTCCATATGTTCAAACCATTTCAACACACCCTCTTCTGCTGTCTCAACCACACTCTTTTTATTACCACACATCTTTCTTACCCTTACATTACTTACTTGATCAAACCATCTCACAACACATACTGTCCTTATACATCTCATTTCTAACACATCAACCCTCTTCCATACAACTCTATCTACAGTCCATGCCTCACAACCATATAATATTGTTGGAACTACTATTCCTTCAAACATACCCATTTTTGCTCTCTTGAGATAATGTTCTCTCTTTCCACACATTCTTCAACGCTCCCAGAACCTTCGCCCCCTTCCCTATCCAATGACTCAATTTCACTTCCATGGTTCCATTCGCTGCCAAGTCCACTCCCAGATATCTAAAACACTTCACTTCCTACAATTTTTCTCCATTCAAACTCACATCCCAACTAACTTGTCCCTCAACCCTGCTGAATCTAATAACCTTCCTCTTATTCACATTTACTCTCAGCTTTCTTCTTTCACACACTTTTCCAAACTCAGTCACCAACTTCCGCAGTTTCTTACTCGAATCTGCAACCAGTGCTGTATCATCGGCGAACAACAATTGATTCACTTCCCAGTTCCTCTCATCCCTAACAGACTGTAAACTCGAACCTCTCTCCAAAAATTTTGCATTTACCTCCCTAACCACCCCATCCATGAACAAATTAAATAACCATGGGGACATCACACACCCCTGCTACAGACCGACCTTCACTGGGAACCAATCACTCTCCTCTTTCTAAGTATTTCTCACATACATTCTTCAAAGCAAACATCTGATCCACACATCCTCTACCACTTCTAAAACCACACTGCTTCTCCCCAACCTGATGCTCTGTACATGCCTTCACCCTCTCAGTTAAGACCCTTCCATACAGTTTTCCAGTAATACTCAACAAATTTATACCTCTATAGTTTGAACACTCACCTTTATCCCCTTTGCCTTTGTACAATGGCACTATACATGCATTCCTCATGCACTTCACCACAACCCATACATACATTGAATATTCTTACCCTAACTGCATCAGCAAGTTTCCCTGGTTTCTTTCAAAGTCCAGCTAAATTAGTAACAAATGGAATCTCTAAAGGGTCAACCTGTTCAAAAGGAAGAGACATCGAAGTCTAACTTTAAACTCCATCCAACCTACGTTTTCCCAAGCAACATGGTGGAAATCTGATGTATCTCAAGTAAGGATTAGACTATGTTAATGAAGCCTCATTGATACTGGATGTCCTAGAAGATGGAGCTTTCTTTATCCTGCACAACAGACTCATCCTATTAATCCTAGGAATGTCTGCTGTTTCTTTTTTGTCTGCTAGGTGTGTCTTTTGAGTTACTGGCACTAAGTCTGCAATTCAAACAGGAATGGAAAACCAAAGCCACTTGTTCCTTTAGTACATCATCAACCAACTTCTTGGATGATTCTTCCCTTACTTTGCTTCCCTGATTTTGCATAAGAAGCAGTTGACAATTATTGTGAGAGAAGTTCAACTCCTATTGTCATCTTCAGGGATATTTTCATGATGCAACCTAACTTCCTTCTCTCTTAAGCATCCAGGACATTAGAGCCAATCTTCCCACCTCCCTCTCTAAGTGCCAGAGAGAGTTTCCTTTCAATGTACTTTTTTCTACAACTCCCTCCTTCAGTCAATTCTGAGCATGACCTTCAGAAATCCTCAGTCCAAGTAGCTCTTTTTGCTGATCATGCGCAGACTTTTTTTTTTGGTTGGTTTGACCAGAGATGCTTTGGTAAGAAGACTGTTCAAAAGATGCTCAAAGTCTTTATATAAACCTCCTCCCCTCTCTTACCTTCACCAAGGTCAGCTACCAACACAGTGATTCGCTCTGCTTCAGGTCAGGTTTTTTCCTCCTCCAACTCATTTGAAACAATTACTGAGTTAAATAATTCATGGGGTGACATAAACAACCCTAATGCCCCTCCCTTTCCCATCTAGTAACCCTCAGCACACCCTATCCCACTCAACCACCACCTCAACACCTCATCACAATATTTTCTGACTGATTTTCATTAAACATCATCAAAGGTAGGGGGAGTAATTCCGAGTTAAGTTGTTCATAGGGTAAGAGTCTGCATATATATTCCATACACTAGAGGTACAGTGGATACAGAGAATTGATGCTTAGGAACATAACTATTATTTGACGGGGTAAAGTTGCTCATACAATGACAATTCTCTTCACAACATGTTTTACAGGAACATAATCATTATCATACAAATGATAGCTGGAAAGTACTGTCTTTCTTTGTTGTCCTCTGCTGGGTCTTTATTAGATCTTTATATTTCTTTGAGAATATCAAATTTTAGATGCAAAATCAAATTTAGGTTGTCTGTTGTGAATAGTTTCTTATCCTTATATGCAGTTCAAATATTAACCAAGAGACAATGCTCATGATGTGATGTTCTGGTGATGAGTTAAAATCAGAGTTGATGCCAGATCCTTTTCACTTAAACATCTACGTAGCTTGCTAGCAACAGGAATATAGTCATAATGAGTCCAATGTTTTCTGTCTTGTCTTTATTGCTTTTCATTTACTTTGGTTGAACTTCAACTAGCTGTCATACCAGCTCTGGAGGCTGTCAAAATCCTTTTGTAAGCTGATGCTATCCTGGTCATTTCTTGCTTCTGTTATGACCACAGCATCATCCACAAACATATTCAGATGAGAATCCACTCCTTCTGGCAAGTTATTCACATAAACTTAGAACTGCAGTTGCCATAAAATGGAGTCCTGCTGCACACCACTGATAACCTCAACCAACTCAGAAAAGGTTCCTATAACATATCCTATTTTCTTCCACCAAGTTCATTTTCTTTTCACTGAAGTAGCCTACCCCTTACAACTAGTTGAAAAGCAAACTTTTCTACCAGTCTTCTGTTTGAAAGTGTCATATACATTCTGATAGTCCAAGAACATACCTGTCATTCTCATTTTTCCAAAACAGAGCTTATTCTATCATAAAGATCTAAAAGATTTGTTCTGCATGACCTCTTATAACTTAACCCATGTTGCCTCTTGTTTCGATAGTTTTTTCTACTGGTATCTGCCATTCACTACCTGACAATTTTTCCAGCATTTTGAAGATCCCAACTGTCAGAGATACTATATGTAATTTGGTTTCTGAAAGACAGTTACTACATTAGCTCTCTTCTCCTTTGGCAGTACATCCTCTTCCAATGATTTATTGTATACTTCTAGTGTCTGTTGGTTCCTGCATCCATATGTAACATTTTAGTCATACTGAGATAGCTTTGACTCTGAAACTACTAAAGCTACATTCATGAATTTTGACAAAGGATAAATTGTTACATGAAAAAAGCCCTGTAATCACTCAAGTTTTGATTGTACTGAAAAGCCAAGTGACTTATGAAGAAGAGTAAATTAGGGGAAGGTAGTTCATCTTTTACCAGTGTATGGATGTGCAGTACTGTACTGATATAGTACAAAAGGCTGAGTGTGTGCAATCGAAGATATCAATTGGTAAAGGAGGATGAATGACAGATCACGTTGACCAGCAGAAGAATTAACATCTTCAGAGATACGAACATGTAAAGTAGCTGTGATCTATAATTCATTTACAGAAAGTGGTAGAAAAAGTAAGACATGAATATTTTTGTAGAATGGAAAAACAATAGGTTTTTCTGAAAAGGAAAAGAACATAAAATGCTTGGAAAAGCATGTATAAAGAGCTGACTAGATCAATATGGTGGGTATAATGTTAGGATGGTAGGATGAAAATGCTGATATCTATTTGTAATTACCTGTTTGTACACCATAGGGAGGAATTTCTAAAATTATGTGGCCCTGTCTCCTGAACTTTCTGTGCCATGACTAGCCTTGTTAAACTGCCAGCATTCACTGGCTGCTTGGTGGGTTCATTCCAACCATTCACCATCCTAACAGTAACCCATAACTTCATAATATCCTTTCTAGCCATCTTTTTGCCCAGCATTTCGTCATGGCCCCTGGTTACTGTGGTGCTGCATCTCTTGAAGAACTGTTCGCTGACAATATCTTCCATCTGACTTAAAAACTTGAAGGCTGTTATCAATTTCCACCTTCAAGTTGCCTTTATGGTTAACAGTTTTGAAGGCTTAGCCTCACATTGTAGCTCAACCTTCTTATTTCAGGCACCTTCTTTGTTGCTCTTCTCTGTACACTCAGAATCACATCTTTGTCATTCTTTAGGTGCGGTAATCAGACTTGCGAGACATAATCCAGTTTTGTTCTGATCCGTGTAGTGAATGAGTTACCACACATCCTTATCCATATAATTGAATGCTATTCTTACATTTGCCATCTGACTTCCCTTCTTTCACAATTCTCTATATGCATTGGTCAATCTTTGTTAGGATGTGTTAAAGATTATGTTGAATTACATACTTTTACTTAATATCTTAAAATGTAAATGCAATATTGCTTGTACTTTGTAGATGATTTTGAAATTATTGCTGTATAACAGTAAACATTAGTATCAGTATCTATTGCTTGTACTTTGTAGATGATTTTGAAATTATTGCTGTATAACAGTAAACATTAGTATCTGTGAAATGTCTTCTCAAGCCATTGCCTTTTTAATGAGAATAAACATTACATCATAGTTTACTGTTTTAGGTCGTCGGCATGTAACACTGTTCCCACCAGTGTGTTTGGAGGCTGGAAAGCGTTATAAAGTACGAGTTGACTTTAGACGATCTAATGCTCGTTCAGATTCTCCATCTGCATCCATCCTTGTAGACTCAGTAAGTACTTCAACACTTGAGAATTCTTTCATATAGTCACTAAATAGTTTTTTTTATGATGAGGACTCTAGGCAAAGACAAAAGTCCCCATCAAGGCCGGGCCCTAACTGAAATATAGAGAGAATTAAGAAACAGGGAAAAAAAATAAAAACACAGGGAAAGTATTTATTAATTTTTGAGAAAGTGAAAAACACATCTTTTGAAATAAGCCAGGTCATAGTTATTGGGAAAGACATGAGAAGGTAGAGAGTTCCAAAGCCTCAACATGTAAGGAAAGAAGCAGTTATCAGAATATGATAAGTATGCTTTGGCGGATAGGAGCTGAGGTTATTTTCCTTCGTACATTATGGGATAAAAAATATAGAACAATGTTAGCTAAGTATTGTAAATAACTAAAGTAGTAATGATTTAAAACATATAAACTCATCTGTTGGGAAAATGAAACTTCAAAGTTTAAGTTATAATTCTTTAAATTTGCTGTCAAGGCCACTGAGTAATATCAATATACCCATAATCCAACAAAATATGCAGTTTGATAGCTGCTCACCCCTAAGGTTGCCAGATTTGAGACATTGTTTTGTACATCATACTGTACATCAAATTTCAAGACCCCTTTACACATTGATTTTTGCAATTTGTTACTTGCTAGGTAGTTTTCATAACCTGATTTTTCATTCTGTCCCATCCTCATAACCTTATATTTAGCTGTAAATTGCAGACTATGCTGTACGACTTTAGTATCTATAGAATTACAAACTTTCTCATTTCAGATCATGCTAATTCCTAGAGCAGAAAAACTACCCTTCTACTCTGGCTCCAATGAAAATGATAATCTTCGTTTTGAGTATGAGAGATACCGCTGTAATGAAAACTTCTATGAAGGCCAGAATCTTGCTACCGTCCCTGAAATCTGCAAGGAAAACCATCTCGACAGCATTGGCTTTTACGTGTATAAGCAGGCTTTCTGTAAGTTATTTAATTTAGATAATACTTTGTTACTGTTCTGTAATATGCTGTATATTATAGAGAGTTTGTTTCTCTGTCTCAGGGTTAATAATTCACCTAAATCAACTGGTTCAGAAAAAGTTGTGCTGTAAATGGAAATAATCCCATAACTATCAAATTCCTTTCCTTGGGAGATTGCTGTATTACCTCTTAAACTTTGTTTAGGATTGTATCTTTGGGTAGCTGGAACATAGATTTTACTGGAATGTTTAGGTAGATCATCTACAGTTATACTAAATTGCACATATTTTTGTATTGTGTGCATTTATTTTTTTTCAAGCTTGTATTATTGCAAGATCTCAAATGAGACTGATGGAATTTCAAATCATGGGATTTGGCATCATGTCAAATGCCACACACTTTCATATGTTATCATGCATTCAGACAAAAATTTTATGAGAACTATAAATTTTATGAGAATTATGAATCTTTCCTGCTTTCTCCTGATATAAATTTCTAATTGTTCCTAAAGACAGGAGACAAAGAATACTAACCAAGTATCTCCTGTCAGTAGCAGCAGTAAAAGAGTCTAAGACAATTGGGAGCTGAGGTCTGGATACCTTATTTTTATTTTATTATCAGTTTCTCAAAGTAGGAATGTAAAAAGAAGCCAAAGAATTTTTCTTCAAAGGCTCTGTCTGTATGTTCCCAACACTACTTCCTGAAGGTAAAAAAAAAACAATCAGAAATAAGAATACTTACAGTAATTCATTCTGAGGATGGTGTTCAATTTTTTTGAACAAATCCTTCACTTACAACCATATAACTGACATCAGTGAAATAGACAAATGCCACACAAAAGATGCCATATTCATGCTTAATGCAATCAAAATATATACAACTGTCCTGAAGTGTAGTGTGACAAAGCCGTTCAAAACGCTACTATAATCACATGCTAAAGCGGCACTCCCTGGTATGTTTCCCCTCAGCTCTTGATCGTTGTCAAGTGGGTGAGGATGAGTTTCATACCAGTCAGGATTAAACTTATGTATGTACAGATTTCATTTTCTCTGTGAGCCAGCTCAGTCTCTTGAATACTAGTATTTTGTGTATACTATTAATGTTTGTGATGTAATTCCCATAGTAATAAGCAAAGAAGAGGTAAAAAAAAAAAAAGTGGTATGGATATTTTGATGGATTGATGAATGTGTTAGATGACAGGGTAGTGGAAGTTTATAGTTTGGAATAAGACAGTATGCAAAGCAAAAGTGTTAAGGCAAATGTTTGGTGGAAAGAAAACACAGGGTGAAAGTAGATTTTGGGATAAGGCACTATGAAAAGGAAGAGAATCATGCCAAGTAGTAGGTGACAAGAAAGAAGATGGTGAAAGTGTTGTTTAAGATGAAGTGTGGTAAAGCAGCAGGGGTGGATGGAATATCTGTTGAATTTCTCAAAAAAGAAGATTAACAGTATTGTTAACTGGATAGTCAGACTTTTCATTGTACGTATAGCCCAAGTTGAGTTGCCTGAGGACTAGCAGAATGCATGTATAGTGCCCTTGTATAAAGGTAAGGGGGACAAAATTAAATTCTGAAATTAAGCCTGGTATAGTATATAGGAAACGACATTGAGAGGGTGGTAGCATGTTCAGATCATCAAATTAGGGAGGAGCAATACTGCTTCAGGTGTGGTAGAGGATATGAAGGCCAGGTGTTTGCTTTGAAGGATTTGTGTGAGAAATACTTAGAGAAAGTAATTTGTTTGTGGCATTCATGGACCTGTTGAAAAAGTATGAAAGGATTGAGAGATTCCTTCTGGATGGTATAATTAGTATATAGGGAGGGAGGAAAGCTACAAGATGAGAATTTTTATAGGGACAGTAAGACATGTGCGAGTAGGAAGGGAGGAGAGTGTGTGATTCTAAGGAAAGATGGGTCAACATACTGAGTCTTTGATGGTACTATGGCTGTTTAATCTGATCATGTATGGTGTAGTGAGGGATGAAGTATGTGGGTATTGGAGAGAGGGCTGTGTCTACAGTACACTAAGGGTAGTGGACCTAGGAGGTGAACCAGTGGCTGTTTTGAGATGAAGCAGCTCTGATGGCAGTTTAAGAAAGTGTGAAAAGAGGAAGATGAGAGTTAAGTCAACCCATTCATATGTTTTCTAAAACTGAGTGGGGAAATATGGCAGCATAACATTATGGAAAGGGCATGAGGATACTGCTTTAGTGGGTGATTACAGCAGCATTTTTGAGTAGTTTTGTCACTCTCTCCTTCAGTATACAAAAATATGCTTTTTGTGTGTATTAACCATGACCATGGCATTTTTGTTGAGTTTGCTTATCTTCCCAATTTCAACCATATGGCTTTGGTGGCTTGTAGAACTGTTAGGGTGAAGGATAAGTGAAAATTTTAGCTTAAAACATACTTTTTACAAGCTCAGCAGTGACTTTTTAGAGTTATGGCCATAGTTACCAAGAGTTTGTCATAAGAATGCCTTCCCCTTCAATGAGAACAATTTTATAGGAAGTAAATAAAGCATAGCTTTTGTGACACTTGGGGAACATACATGCACTTACTTGAGCCACCCTATATAAATGTAAATGAAGTTAATGATGATACATAAAAATATAGATATCTTTTTAAAATAATGCTGATATCTGTACTGCTCTACTCCATATAATTCTATACTTATAATTTGAATGCAGCATGCCAGTGTGATGGCACAGGCAGCTATAGCAGCATCTGCAGTTCCTTAGGCGGTCAGTGTGACTGCAAACCCAATGTAGTTGGGCGTCGGTGTGATCGCTGTGCTCCTGGCACTTTTGGCTTTGGTCCTGAGGGATGCAAAGCCTGTGACTGCAGCCCTGTTGGTGCTCTAGACAACTTTTGTGATCAGCAGACAGGTGAGAAATTTCTTCAAATGTTTTCTCTTTTCTGTATTATTTGATTTTCTATGAAACTTACTTCACAAGATGCTAATAAGCATGTCATTAATGTATCCCAAATCAACGCCCTTACTTATAGTTATAGGTAGGGATTTCTCCTTTTTTGATATATCTCAGTACAAGTACTGCAACACTTGTTGATCAATATGAATAATGTGTAAACATGTGATATATCCTGTGTAAATGACCATCCTGTAGTCTCCTTTCTCTGATAAGTTTTTACTGAAAGATATCAGTGTATGAGGAAACAAACCTAGAATATAAATTAGGAAGATCTAAAGGGATTGAAAATAACACAGATTTTACTTTTTGTCTAGTAAGATATAGTCTTCTTTTGAAAATGCATAGTCTGTTTACTGTTCAATACACTTTTATTTCTGTATTTCAGGTTTGTTATAGAAAATTTAAGGATGTCTCTTTTAATGTATTCATGGTTTTTAAACATGAAGACATTAACATTAATTTGAATCATCTTCTATTTAGAAGGTTCATTAATGTATACCTGATGTTAACTTAATTTGGCAGGTCAGTGTAAATGTCGTCCAAATACATATGGTCGTCAGTGTGCTGAGTGTCAACCTGGCTTTTGGAACTTCCCAGACTGTCAGCGATGTGAGTGTAATGGCCATGCTGACACATGTGACTCCTATACAGGTGTTTGTCACAACTGTCGTGATAATACCAATGGATCAAACTGTGCTGTGTAAGTTTTTGTTGACAGCTAATGAATTGGTATGACCAACTGAGAAACAAGCCTTATGATTTGGTAGTGTTATCAAATAATTATCTATATATTGTTCTTCATGGATTTATGTGATAATACTTAGAATATATTGTTAATCTTAGTGATTTTTATAAATGCCTTTTTTGTAGATGCATTGAAGGTTTTTATGGTGATCCACGCTTGGATGTGGGTATTGCTTGTAGACCTTGTCCATGTCCTGGTACTGCAGATTCAGGTCATAGCTTTGCCAATCGCTGCTCCCTTGATCCTCGAACAAAGGATGTTATTTGTGAATGTGAAGAAGGTTATGCTGGTGAGTAATTATCACAGAGGCATACACATCCTCATAATGGAAAAAATAATGTATTTAGAGCTCTTTAAACTTCAGTGAAAACTATTATTTTTGAAAGATTACAATCTCTTACAATGAGTATATGCTAACAGATTTTCAAAACCTCAAAGCTCTTTGTATGTAATATATCAGTTCTCTTAATGCACTTTACATTCGTACATATCTACTGTTGCTTACTCTGCCATTTTATATCAGAATATTCCTTCAGTCTTTTTTTGTAACTGTTAGTTTCTTTTTTTCATGTCCTTTCTATAGCTGAATGTTGAATTTATGCCGTCATCCTTGTCTCTCCTGACATGTCAAATTTTTTGTTAAAATTTATTTGGTTTGAACTGATCATTAGAAGGAGTCTCAGTAGACTAGATTTTTATATGGTCTTTTCATACCCCTGCAATATTTCATACACTTTCTTAACTTGCAATAGTTGACTTGCACATAGGGGAAGAATACTGCAAGGTGGACAGAAGCAGTGAATATAAGGATTTGCACCTGAAGTTATTAGGTTATGATTCACAAAGAGCTTTTAAGGGCCAAAATTAAAATCTCCAAACATTTCTTCTTACTCAACACTTTAGATTTTTCTTTTTTGGCATGATTTTTAATTGAGAATATCTGGTGTTCACTTTTTGAGTTCACTCATTTGACTCAGATGTGCTGATACATGTGTACCATACCCATTTCTTATGGATATCAAGTGAGTCATATCAGCATTCTCTGCTTTAGTTATATAATGCTTGTCTATTCTCCAGTTTTTCAATTTTATCAGTAAAATTTTTAAACAAAAATTTCAGGATCACGATGTGATGCATGTGCGGATAACTACTTTGGTAATCCAGAGATACCAGGAGGGATGTGTGAGCCTTGTGATTGCAATAGCAATATTGATATTTCTCGCCCTGGTAATTGCAATTCTCGTACTGGAGAGTGTGAACAGTGTCTCTTCAACACCTATGGCTTCCACTGTGAGCGCTGTCGTCCTGGATTTTATGGTGATGCTTTAAACCAGCAGTGCAGAGGTTAGAAATCTGTCTTTAGTTTGGTATGCATGCAATTCTAATTAAAGCTTTTAGATAAGCATATGTTAGTAACTTTTAGAAATCTCAGATACCTTTTCCTACTTTAAAACCCAGATTTCTCAACATTATATTGCATTAGGCTGTTTTTCACCCATTTGTAATACTGAATAAAACCTGACACTATATTTCAGAGTGTGTTTGCAACATCCTGGGCACCAATCAAACCATAGGTGCCTGTGATCATGAAACAGGGCAATGCCCATGTCTACCAAATGTACTTGGATTGGAGTGTGATCACTGTGCCCCTAGCCACTGGAAGATTGCATCAGGCGAGGGCTGTGAGGAATGTGCTTGTGATCCTGTGGGATCGTATTCAAATCAGTGTAATGAGGCAAGTCTTTTTCTTTGTTTATATTACAAATTTCTGTGCTTGATCGGCAAAATATTCTAGCCCAAAGACAAGACATATTACTGTTGTTAAAGATGTTTTCACTCCTATACTCAGCCAGCTAGTGGGTGTCTATACTTTTGGGTAACCACAAGCATTATAAGATTCCTCCAGGCAGAGGGGTACTATTGTCTGAGTGGTAGTGATGGCAGCACACCGAGCCAGCACTGCTGTCATATACCCCTCCCTGGCACAAGCTGCTGTCATTTTCTTTCTGCCTTACTTGCACATGGGTTGATATTCACTCCACAAACACACACTCTCTCTCCAATTCACACATAACACAACATAACATGGTTCCTCATTCTGAATTCCAAATTTCATAAGCTATTTAAACAAGAAAATGCACCAAATAATGGTCCAAAATTAGGACAGCCTGCTCACCTTCTTATTCTGTGGTAAAACTGTGTGATAAGGAGGGGATTAATGAGTTGACTTAAAAAATTGGTTTTGAATTAGGGAAAAACATGCTTTTGAGCCAGAATTATCACACACACCCTGTTACCCAGACAATCTTCCCAACAAATTTGGGATTCCTCCAGCAACCACTGGGTTTTCTAAAAGAAGCTTGGGAGGTGGCATCACCAGTAGTGTTGAACGTGGTGCTATATGTAGGGGGTGAAGACTGGTAGGGTCCAAGTGGTGAACACTGCTATACGTGGCAGTAGCAGGGGTTGTGTGATGACACTGGGAGGATGACAGCCTAGTCAGTGATTAGAGAATTGTTTTTGGGTAGATTTTCATGCAGCTGTCCAGGATACATAATCATACTGTTGGTGAGGATTTTGCAGGACTATGGCATATTTTGTTGTTTGTTCTTTGCCTTGCAGACCAAATTTTAGACAGCAAATAGGATTAGATAAGGAGGGGGCACATTTTTGTTCTAGCTGAAAAAACGAATTTTTTTGCAAGCTCAAAACTGATTTCCCCTGCAACAGGAAGTATTGCACAATTGGCAATATGCCTAGTAACATCCCCTCACCCCTGTTCTCTCTGGTTTGACCATTTTTTCTCAAAAACTAAGATTTTTATTGTTTTGTAGCAGTTTTTGTGTAGAAAGTTATCCCTAATTTTTCATTATTTCTTAAATAGTTTGATGGACAGTGCCAGTGCCGCCCAGGTTTTGGTGGTCGCCAATGCAACCAGTGTGAAACTACATACTATGGCAATCCTAGGGTAGAATGCTTAGGTAAGCTATTACAATTTCTTCTAGTTTATAGTTTAGTATATTAAGTAAAATTTGATAGGTAGCATCAGATTTCAAAAGTCAAGGAACTCTAAGGTGGCTGAAATTTCAAAATAATGCTTGTAGTATTATGCTCACTGCTGATCATCAAGGTTCAGCAATGTAGTGAATATTTTGTGTGATAATCACCTTGCCCTTCATATGCCTACCCATTCATCTGTGCACTAGTTCATTCACTTGTACCTGTTTTTCAGCTATGGTATATGATTTTAATGAATTATTAGCTTTTAAGGGTAAAAAAACTACTGAAGGAAACAGAGAAACTCAATCTTGCAGTTGGTTAGCTTTTTGTCTTTTGACTTATGTTTATCAACAGGAAAAAAAAAAAAAAAAAAAAAAAAGATTACCTTTTTTTTTTTTTTTTTTTTTTTATTTCCTCCTCC
>JAYMFT010116588.1:0-13375 GCA_038088735.1 Panulirus argus
AAGTTGTTAGAGATGCCCTTAGCTAAAGACCAGAAAGACCTATTCGTGGATGATGAGGACAGGTTATCGCACTTCCTATGAATAAAAGAATGCTTCGCCTCATGAAGTACAAAATTCAAAAGGAAATTTGGAAGGACAGAATAAGGAAATTGTGTTTAAAAGGCTTTTCCTAGTAAAGGAATCATTGGAAATATGTGGAGTTACTATTTGTGTCCTCCTGCTGTATTGCTTGAGAAAACACAAAAGATACAGAAAAACGTATTGCAGGTTTCCTGTTACTTGTGGGAGTTTTGTACTGTGTTGGCTTTTATGCCATTTTTCTCCGCAAAACTAGGCTTCAGGCCATTTACATTGCAAATTTTTAAATCAACTCATGCTTTTCCCTCATCATAAAGTCATGGAATATACCTATTATGAGTACCTATGATAAGATTTTGCCCAGATGATTGGGTTAGCCTGTAGTGCTAATCTGTTTAGGTCAGACATTTATGCTCCCTTCACTAGATATTTTTTAAAGAAACTTTATTCATAAGATGCCTTTTGGAATATGATTTTGCCAGTGATAAAGTGCTTGCATCTATTTTGATCTTGTGTACATACTGACCCCAAGTCAGGTGGCAGTACTATAAAAGGTTTATGATGCCAATGAAAATTTAATAAGAAATATTTGTCATTGTTATTTTTTCCCTTTTATAGTGAATAGTATATATTCTAGTTTAAGGGAATTTCTGATCATTGGTTTATCAAATAAAGGAAAGCATGTTATTTTAGCAGTGTCACATCTCAAACTCGTTTTATTTTTTTGATGTGGCACTGTCCTTAATTTTTGGTCCGTAGATTTTGGGTGTTCTGTCTTCTCCCCAGGCAACCCTTGAGATGCTGCACCACTCCTGATTTTACTCACTGATATGCATGAATAGCACTCTCAATGGAATGAAAGGTTATTTTATATTTTTCCTTGGAAGGTGAGTAAAACCAGTGATGTAAATTTTCCCTCTCCTCCATAGTAACTAAGTTTTTAGGCTTTTGCATAATTCCTCACAGTATGTAATGCAGAAGATGCATAACCAGTCATCATTTTTGTCTTCTGTTTCTGGTTTAAAAGCATGATTTTATTTTGATCATTACCAGGGGGGCGACTTAGTCATAGTGACATGATTAGGAGTGACAGTGAAGTAAATTGATGGATATTTTGTTTTCCATCAATAATTCTCACATTTTATTGTTATTTTAAGGAGGCACTTTCAGGTTGGATTAAAAGTCCTCTTTGGACTGACATACTATTTGTTTTTGTAGTTTATCCCAGTGTCCCTCATATGGATATTATCATCAGGCCCAGCATTTGTTAGGCACAGACAGTAGGAATGGAATTGTGTTTGTTGTTTTGATGGTTAATAAAAAGTTTTTGGCAACTTTCAGTACTTTACAAGCTATTTTAGTTCCATTTTTGTTTGAGGCAAGTAATAGTGAAGCATATCTCATACAGATTCCTCTTGCTCCTCAAGTAAATAAAATTTTGATATTTCACCCATTCAGACAGTATTACCACACATTTACAGATTTGCACTTTTAGAATTACTGTAATATCTTATACTTTAATGTTTTCATTATCATTATGTTTACAGACATTCCTCAGTGAGGGTCTTTTATCCAAGTTAACTACTGTAAGATGGTACACATTATTAATGAATGTTGATACTAGATTTTATATATTTTATATAGTCTGTACAAGGATGCATCTTACAACTGACAACTTTGAGTCCACATTATGTTGGTTGACTGAAAAAGTTGTACTTGGGTGCTTGCTCTCTTATGTAGGAAAGGGTCATTCTTATCTTAGACCTAAAGTTATTTGAATTTGAAAAGACATTACTGCCCTGCCCAGTATTAGGAAATGCTGGAAGAGTATTTTTAATATTATCAATGCTCTTGTATGATATTAACTATTCATGAATTACTTTTTTGGATTTAGAGTAACTTGATACACAAAGCTTACCAGTATTTATCTTTATTTGTTTATTATCAGCATATTTTTATTGTTTTACTAATTTTCTTGATTGCCAGTTTATGGAGGTTGTAAGTGATTTGGAAGGGAGTGGTAGTGTGGGTCGTGTAGAAGCTGTTTGCAATGATGCTGGAACCTCAGACTACCTAGTTGTATACCTGCGACTTCTTATCTCAGCACATCTCCAGAAGAATGCAGAGTTTTTTAGCTGTTTCATTGAGGGTGGAAGAACAGTTGAAGAGTTTTGTAAACAGGTAAGTGTGTTTGGAAGTTGAGAATGAAGATACCCTTTTTATATGTTTAGTAATGTAAATTGTGATTATTGTATGCCTTGACCAATCAGGCTAAGTCTTGCTTCATCATATTATTAGTGCAATCTCATATTACTTCACAAAAAAAATCTTAAAATTTTTAATGCAATAATCTGGAGCTGACCAATCACCATTCATTGTGTTACATGACATTAGAGTCATCTACCCTTCCTTAAATTGTGGTATGTATGTCATCCAGGCTTAGTCAGTTGTTTGTATTCATTCTCCTTTTTTTGATTGGTTTCTTTATCCTTGGGTTGAAGTGCATCCTTGCTGAATGCCTAACTGTCCCTTATGAGCTTCCTGGAAATTAGGATTGTGAAATTATTGTCAGTTTCACTCTTGTTATCACCAATCCCTGAATCCGCAGTTGATAATGACATAGCTAAAGTAAACTTGTATATTTAATTGAGGGGCCTGAGGCTTTACTGGAATTGTAATTTTCAAGTTAGGCTTATTAGTGACAGCAGATTGTGATTCAAAGGCAGTAACAACATGACTAGCAGGTATAGATTGATCTTTTATCTGCAGATTGCAGTTAACAAAATCAGTAATTCATATTGAAGGTATCTATGTTTAGATTTAGGTATCTAGCCATCTGTCTATATCTCTGATGCCTGTTCCCTCTTGTCACTCCTTAAAGGGGGTGGCAACAGTAGTAGAATCTCCTTAACTAGTGAAATCCAGTGCCTCAACTTAACAGGCTACTGGCAGAGGGCAAGTCTAATGCAGTTTTAGCAGGGGCTCTTACCAAATGTTCCTATCTACTACATCTCCCTAATTGTTTCTACCCAATGCTCCTGCCTTAACATTCTTACATACTACTTCTATCTATTGCTCCTACCATTTTGCCAAAAGGCAGGGCTAGCACACATTGCTCACCACAGGAAATTCTTGTTACAAAGAATGAGCTGTATATGTTCTGTGTTACAAGGAGAGGTTGTATGTTTGTGGACAGAATGCCAGTAGTCCACACGTGGGTGAGGTAGAAAGAAAAGACATTTACCTGGGTCGAAGGAGTGCATCTTGACAACCACTGAAGTGCTGGCTCGCTATGCAGCTGTCACTAACCCTTCATACTTTATTTTAGTTACTTTACTGTAGATAGTCTGTATATGATTAATCTTTATTTGCTTGAGGTCAGGCCCCACAAATTTTTTTAAGCTGATCTCTTTAGTTCCTCAAAGGTGGATATATAGGTAGATGAAGATCCAATGCAAATGCCATGAATTCTTTATTATCTTATACCATTAAGGGATAATACCTTATTTTCATTAGGCACTTTTCACTTAATTCGTCAGTTAATGCAGGTGGTTTTAAGATTCCCTATCATTTTCCACTCATATTGAATATCTATTGCTGTATACAAACTCTTGGTTATCTCCTCATGTTACAGTATTAGGTAATGTAGTAGATTCTTTTTCAGGCAGAAATAGATTTCTTTCCTTGATTGCTAACATTACTCTGGATAAGGTTGTAAAGTCAGCTGCCATTGCTGATTTCTTTTAATGAACTGGTTTGGGAGTGACTTTATAAAGTTTCCATGATTGAGCCAGTCCACTCATGTCTTAGAAATGGCATTGCAGAGATTAAAACAACTATTTGTCATTATTTTCTTTAATTCAGTGTGCATTTTGTGCTAACATTAGATCAACCAAATATGGTTCCTCTGTTTTAGTAGCACATATGTCATTTTTGTCATTTTATATTAAAACTTTATATGAGTAACATGGAGGTTGCTGTAGTTTGCTGAAGTTTTGTATTACTTTGCAATGTTTGAACATATTCTTGTATTGTTTTGCAACTTTTTAACTCCACTTTTGAAAAGTTTTCCAAAACATGGAAACATTGTAAACCATGAAGAGAGGAAATTTTCTTGCAAAAGTTCAGTTCTAAAGTCTGAAAGTAATGCTTGTCATTTGAGTTTGTCTGGCTGAGAGAATTTAAGGTCTCTACAAATGTTAGATTAGAAGACAGGAAAATGGAACATGTTTCAGATGCAAAAAAATTTGGAATATGCTTTGAGACAGAGGTGCCCAGATTATTTCGGTTGTTCTAAAGCTGGAGATTTTTCTTTAGATATGCTGAATCAATTTATACTGTTTTAGGGATGGTTAATGTCCAGAGCATAGACAAAAAATTGTAACTCGTATATATCTGGGAGGTGTGGTTTCAGATGGATGTATGTCTGGGGGAGTGGCATTTAAGACTTGAGTTGGGAGTGCATTTATGTAGTGTTTGTTGGGCCATTTCAGTGTTGTGTTCATTGGGAGTCAGAGAATCTGCGAGTATGGATTGCAGAAGCATGAGGTAGAGTTGAACTTTTTATTTTCATATGATGATTAGAGATTAATTATGGAATGATTTGGATGAGAGGGTTCTAGTTCAGGTGCAGTGAATTTAGTGTTGATAACACTGAAATGGGATCGCATTAGGAGGGTCTTTACTTTGCTGCATAGGTGATGAGTGTTTGTGGTGGTGAGGCGTTTTGTTTGAGCACTCTGTTTTTTGTAGTTTGCAGCTTGATTTTACTTCTTTTGAGAGGGTGAATGACCAGGTAGGTGAGGTACAGTGTAGGATGGAGTGGATGAATTGTTTGTAGATGATACTAAGTGATTCTTTTTCTTGCCCAAATCTGGTTCCAGCTAGTGTTTGTGCATTGCTTTTGTGTTGATTTTATTGGTGTGGAGACTAAATGTCATATGTATGTCGTGTACGATGCACAGAATAGTGGGTGTTTTGTCGAATGGGAGTCATTTTCCAAACTACCATAGCAACATGGAAAAGTGCAACAGAAATACTTAAGATGTTCAGATCACAGGTATAATATTTTATTGTATATTTAGATTAGCTTAAACACTGTAAAGAATTGATAAAGATTATGTTTGATTTTTATGACTTTTGACCTGCTAAACACAACACCTGTTGTTAGTGACGAGTGGGCCAATAGAATACTGCTACTGGGCCAAAACAAAAGGCTAGAGAGTCAAATGGCCCACCACTATATATGACATAGAAAGAAGAAGAAAAAAAAAAAGGGACTGCTGGGCAGGCACCAACCAGGGAGGTACCATTGCCTTTAGGAATAGTTACAGCAGCACAGTGAATCAGAACTACAGCAACTGTTACATTTCCCTACCCTGTTTTTTTATTTTTTTCTGCATGCACACAGGTTGCTGGAACTCGGTACACAAACACAAACTTCCTCTCTCTCTTTTGTTTTGCTTGACACTTGACAACACATAACTCATATTCTTTATTCTAAAACCACAGAAAGGATGAAGGGCTGTGGTTTCATTATGTTACATTTGACTGCTAGAGAATGGATGTGAACATTTGAGGCCATTCATCATCTGTTCATGGTACTGCTTTGTTGATATGGGAAACACTGAACAAATATGACAGAAAAGTAAGAAACACTGAGAATGAATGAAGCTTCACAAAACTATATGTAAACAACTGAGGTTAGTTAGTGATTAAGTTTTGAATGATAAGATGGCTATGGTTTCCAAAGCAAGAATTTCAAATTTGATTACCTTTGATTATGACACCAAGATATTCAAATTAATGAAAAGAGTAGATGTTTTTTATATGCATTTTTACCACTTGCAGTGAGGGAGCAGAACATTTTATTTATTTTATACAGTTTTATTCATCTATGGTTATATTTCTGAGAAGAAACAACAATTGTAAATGATTGTTTCATGTAGGAGGTTGAACCAATGTATCGAGAATGCGACCATCTTCACATCGTAGCATTGACAGCAGCTGTAGGTGTTGGCGTAAGAGTGATGTATCTAGACCGAGGAGAAGGTGCTGCTGTTGTATCTCATGACTTCCCAGAGGATAAGGAACCAATTATTCATCTTCTCTATCGTCCAGGACATTATGATATTCTGTACAAAGCATAATGTTTGCTAAATAATAGTGATTTGTTGAAATGCTAGGTTTTGATATACATTTTTTTCCTCTTATGCAGGGGCATAATTCTTATTTGCTCCATTTGCTCCATTGTCCACTGTGTTATGTAAAGTTGTATACAAATGATCTGTCTTTTGGTATATATTTCAAATGTATCATTGATATACTTAAAGCATATTTTTAATATAGTCTGTGGTATAGCTTTACATTATGATACAGTATTCCTGTCAGTATTTATGACTTGTTGTGAGGTCTGATTTCTTATTTAGTTTTTCTAGATTTGTCATACCACTTCACATTGTTATGCTGTTTACTGAGAGTATCTTCATAATTGAATTGCTTTGTCACATTTTGGCCACAAGAAAATTATATGTAAATACAGTATAGATGTTATAAATAAAATCAGATTCCTGGAATAATTATTCTTTGTAACAAACAAATTACTTTTTGAATATGTGAAAAGCATAAATGTACACCCCTTTTGGAAACATGAGGTGTTTAACATTTGCACTGTAAATTTTGAGACTTTTCTCACTTTCCGCTTAGATGTAGCCCCTCATTGCCGTATAACATGTAATCCTTGGTTATTTTTGATATAAAGATTTCTCATAAAATAATAACTTATGCATTGCAAAAGATAGATTGTACAGTAAGAACTTTAGAAGTACTCTGTGATTTCATCCTATTGAACCACAATAAAGATTGGGTAGCATAATACTGTATCTCATGGACCACTACTTTTAATGGTGAATAAAATCAAATTTGAAATTTGTATTTTTGCCTCATTCACACCTGTTGTTTTCTTTCACACCTTATGCATATTCCTGACATACAGGATAATGGCGGATAATGGCACATTCAGGACACATTCCACATAACAGTGTCAGCTGTACTGTTAACTTTAGGGAGAATATCACATTCACTATTATGGCCATGTTTCATTCCCACTTCCTCTTTCTCTTCATCTTGCTTCCCCTTCTGCAGAGTCATCATACAGGATGACCAAGAGGACAAATTTCTTTTGAAATGTGTGTTTGTGTTACTACAACAAAATTCAGTAAGTTCAGAAGTAGATTGGCACATGTAATAAAATGAAAAATAAATGTCATTTGCTAATCAGTATCGGGGTAATCTTCAAATTTATGGATAAAGATATCTAATATTTCTTTGAGCCTTTGAACTCTCTAAGAGTTCAAAGCTTATTTGAATATAAAATTTCATTAAGCCAGGGCCTTTGGGCAGTACTTGGCAGGTATGAGCTTCAAACAGAACCAAATCTCTATCCTTTCCTCCTCTCTCTACCTTTTCTTTCACATGATTCATTCACCTTTTCATCCTCTTTTTCCTCTTGCTTCCTTTTTACTCCTCCCCATTTTCCAACTCGTCTTTCATCTATTTTTAATCCATTTGTTTCCCATTCATCTCTGTTGTCCATATCTTAATCTTCCTTTTCTTCTTCACATTCCTCCCACTCCATCTCACTTCTTCCTCAATCTTTTCTAGCTTTATGTTAATCCTTATCCAAGTTTTTTTTTCTTAGCCTTCCTGTTTCATTTCTTTCTCCTTCATATCCTCTTTATTCACCTTTTTTCCTCCCCCCACTTTTAATGAATGTACTCATAATTGTTTTAAAGTTGTTAGTATTATTATTTTTTTATATATAATTTTTTCACCATTTCCTGCATTAATTAGCAAGTGCCAGGAACAAAAGAACTGGCCTCACTCGGTCACATCCACCAAAATCACAGTGCCTTACCCACAACTAGGCTCCTTACACCTTACTGTGGTTTCTTCTTACAATTATTGTTATTATGATCTATTGTTGTAATAGCAGTTAAAGTAATATTAACATTTGCTCACATCCATTTTCTAGCTGTCATGTGCCGTATATCAAAACCACAGCCCTTTATCCACACCCAGGCCCAAGAGACATTTCCTTGGTTTCCTCTGATCACTTCACATGCACTGGTTCTGTCGATGGACAGCACACCACTTCCTGCATACCACATCATGCTAATTCATTCTATCCATGCATACCCTTCACACCCTTGCATGTTTAGGCCACGACCACTTGGATTATTTTTGACTCCTTCTGTTTCTGGTTTGGTCTCCCTCTTCTTTTTCCCCACCACTTCTGACACATATATTCTCTTTGTCAACCTCTCTTTGCCCATTCTTGTCATATGTCCAAACTGTTTCAGAACACCCCTTTTCAGCTCTCTCAACCACATTCTTATTATTAACACACATCTCTTTTGCTCTTTTATTACTAACTTGCTCAAACCACCTCACAAGCCATATTGTCCTCAAATATTTCATTTCCAACACATCCACTCCCTGCACATCCTCATTTATAATAGCCCATGCCTCACATCCATGCAGCATTGCTGGGATGTACAGAAGTAAATGTGGGTGAGTGAGGTTAATGCCTCATTGGCATTACTGGATTACATACTAATTGATTGGCATACTAAAGACAGACTCCTGGATGTAAATTTACTGAGGGACAGTTGTTGAGATGTCTGTTCACTTCTTAGTGGAGGCAAAGATGAAAGTTTGAAGAGCCTTCGGGAAAGAGGAAATGTTGTGGGTGGGAAGAGGGTGATAACAGTGAAATGAGCTTCGAAAAGAGGGTTGCGTAAGGAGATATTGGATGAATAATGTCAAAAGGTAAGAGAAAATGGAAAGTATTTAGGAAGCAGTGTGCAATGTTTACATGTGCAGAAGTGTGTGGTATGCTGAATCAATGAAAGAGGACATAATGATGGGTCATTTTGATGATTTGTGCTTAAGGTGATGTTGAAGTTACTTAGCAAATATGAGTAAAGGTGTTAATCTATCCCATTTTTTGTAACATAACGAAGTTTTTTAAGTTAGCACTCATTTAAAGTTCCCCTGTGCTGCTGGGTGATAGGGCACACTGCTCACTCACATGTTATCCCATTGCCAGTTTTCGTTTACCCTTAGCCAGCATAGTTGTTTAACATGTTTGCTAGATCATTGGTGCACTATAACTACTTGTGAAAAACATGCTAATGAGTTTTATGACATTTCTGCTATGAAAAGCAAGAGATACTAGTGTACATAATCCGAAAAAAAGACAAATGCTCAGCTGAATAATGCAATGCAGGTGCTGGACATAATCAACCAGTACTCCCAACAGGCCATGTAGGTGGCACACAGCAATGACCTGAACCTTGAAAGAAACAACAGGTTCTCCCCTAACTTCAATTGGGTCATGCGCAAGACTATACAGATCCACTGAAGAAGCGCAGGGCAGAAAAACAGCAGGAGAGCATCACCTCCTTGTTCCTGTTCAGGTGTTCCTTCTCCAACCAGCCACAGTCACTACCCAAACAAGATGATGATGAATCCCAGCTGTCGAATAGTTTAACTTGAGTTCAGGCAAAAAAGGATTCATTTAGAGATGTACTTTAAAACTTACTTTTCTCAGCTTCCACAGCAACACCTCCAAACCCACTCTAAGTGTCTGAGCCTTAACAGATGTTTTTCTGAGCAGCCAGATGACAGTAGTAGGAGCATGTACCAGCGTGTCACAGAGTTCTGTTTCTTTTCGTTTGTTGGAGACTTTTTCATGTCTCCTTTTAGGCCCTTTCTTTAATTTGTCCTGTCATTGGGAATTATTTTTTCTATGGTATCTGGAGCCTGTGTGTCAGTCCAGATCTTTGTGAGGGAATATTACAAACCAATGAGGAAATTCTAGGACAATACAAAGACTAAGTCAATGTTCAACTAAGTCAATGTTCAAGCTAATGACGATGCAATGAAACAACCAGAAATTGGGTCCTAGGATAGGCTAGGACAGACAGGACTGGGGTTCCAGAACAGACTAGAGTTTTGGACCTAAGAAAGATAAGACTCTCTCCTAAGATATATCAGAGCCTGGGTTTATAAAAGAGAGGAGACATCCTGGAACAAACCAGAGACGAGGCCCTAGGAGACACCTGAAAAATGCAGACGAGATACAGTTCACTAATATTATTGATGAATACAAAGTCAGAGCTTTATGAAAGACTGTTGAGTCCTCAGGTAAATGCAAGGAAATGGACTTTCAACAGATTAGATGGATGGCTTCTGGACAGACCAGAAATGGGTATCCACACAAGACGTCCCAAAACTTAGGAGATTAAAGAAAGGCACAGACAAATTACACAGAGGACTCTCAGACAAACCAGAAAGGAACTTGGGATACCACCCACAATAGGCCCCAGAATCTAACAACATAATCAGAGATTCCAACAAGTGACCAGAGATAAGGCCACAGAATGTAATAACATAATCAGAGATTTTCACAAGACACAAGAGATAAGGGTCCCATGGCAGATGAAAGAGAGGGCCTAAGGACTAACTAGAGACAAGAAACAATGAGAGACTAAAGAGGGAGGACATCTGAACAGATCAAAGACAAGGATTCTAGAAAGTTAAGACTTGGCTCAGGACAGACCAGAACTTACTGTCTGGAAAGCCAGTGACAGTGAGTGGCCCAAGACAGCACAGAGATAAACGGAGAAGACAGATAGATTGGATCCCCACACATAAGAAAAGGAGGGTGAGGAGGAGCAAAGATACATGCAGAGATAAGTGACAAGGCCTAATAACAGAAAAAGATACAGGGCTTGAAAAAGATTGGATAAAATTTACTAAGGCAAATGAGGGACTATTTTATTATGAACATAACCTGAATCCTTAAAGGTGGGAGACAAGCTGTGAGCATCTGAGACCAAATATAGGGCTTCAGAATATGTGAACAACAGGAATGTAGGACAAGTCAAAGGCATGGGACACACCAAACGCAGGTTCTAGAATGTATCAGAAACATGCATCATGACAAATCAGACTTAGTTGCTGGATGCAGAGAAAACAGGACCAAAAGATACCTCTAGTCAGGAACAGGGCTTGATAACATTAAATGAAGGGTTGTAGGGGATACTAGATATAAGATCCTAGACCAAATCAGAAATAGGATCCTTTAACAGTGTAGACATACTAGATTTTATAGTCGATACTGATTAACAACAGGGCCTCTGAAAACACATACAAAGACGACCAAGCAGGTAAACATTAACGTGAAGTGGCCCCCCCCTCATATCATATTGATAACTTACAAGACAAGGTAAACTCCTTCAGATATATGTGTGAGCATGGGTAGGGAGTGACATGCAAAACTGCTATGTGCGTTAATGCTATTTTTTTGCATGAATTTATAATGTTTATGTGTTTACTCCTTTAACTGTGGATAGAGAAATGGCTATTTCATCTCTCATAATTGAGATATGCAGGATCCCAGCTACAGCTTTACTAATGTATTGCTCTCACATCATTCATTCGAAAAAGGAGGCAGTAGTTACACCAGAATTCTCAGATTCTAACTAACTCTAGTGTAAAGACTAGAAATATTTCCTGTTTTTATTTATTGTCAGAATCGAGAAATTATTATGCAAATGAGCTTCGTCAGGCTCCCATCACATGGTATTAGTGACAATGAGATCTAATAACCTAGGCATCAAAGAAATGTGAGACTGGCAGCTATTTTAATAGGACCCTCAAACAAAAAAATGAGATCTAATAACCTAGACATCATAGAAATGTGAGACTGGCAGCTATTTTAATAGGACCCTCAAACAAAAAAAATAAAACAATCACATATCAGTCTAAGATCAATGAATGTAATCTTAGATCAAGTGGGGTAAGCAGTATATCTCCGAGATACAACAACAGTGTGTTAACAGCCACACCTGTGATAAGAGGGGGTCGATTGGTTCTCCGAACCTGTCATTGCATTAATAAGACTTGATGACTATATCCATGGTGAGTGTGTCTGGCTTACTAACACGTCTCCATGACAAGTGGGTGTTTTAAAACAACTAAATTGTTCGATATTTATCTCTTACGTAGGTACGATAATAACAGTATCCACTGAGATACTTGTATCAATGGCGATAAGTTGAAACCAAAGGGAGTGACTCACAGTATTGAGCTTTATGGCTATTAAACAGGAGTTGAGACTGGATAATAGTGTCAACTACATTCAAGTGAGGAACTTGATGAATTAGGAAAGTAGAATGAAATACAGTAACTGATTCGGTTTTGTATGATGACATTTCGTTGCAGGGTCATTTGTGGATGAAGTTCGTTAATCCCGGACTCAACATAAACCTGCTTATATAAAACTAGGTTACTCGTGGTGAGTCGACCATATGGGTAGCACCGTGGTCGTGTTATCCCACACAGGATGTGGGCTGCTGCCCAATAAGCTGACATCACGGGGTAAATTTGATAATCACCAGCGTGCTGGTTAAATCAACAAGCTCACTTTCGGCTTTTGAGACCGTCTTCCGAAAAGACCAGACATCAAACTCTACATAAAGTTTGATGTGAAACGACTCTATAATCACTGCTGATCTGGACTCAAGCATGACTTTACGACACAAAGTAGAATAGCATGACTTTTGACCTTCATGAATCTGGTCAAAGGTCGGATCGTTCCGAAGTGCTCAAAGGTCGTACCATCACTCTCAGAGGACAAGTGAAGTCTTTTTTAACAAAAGACATTACAGATACGACCTCAACAGACCAAGGATCACAACTGCGCATTAACAACACAAGTTAATGGTGGATGGCTATTCCTGGTCACATGCTAGCGTACAGGGGTGATGTAGTGAGACAACCTTATCGTGTGTGTGAGAAGCCAGACCTCTACCATGCCACTCACTCTGTTCCCTTTCACTCCAACCATTTTTGCTGATACAGTTTCATGCAATATTTACATTGTTTCAATGAGCGTATCAAGTTACCCTCAGGGCATAGCATTCCTGTTCTTGGAGCGATCTAAGGTGATTCTTCTTTTTTTATCGGTTTACATCAGTAAGTTAGCGACAGAGTACAGAATTGCGCCTAATTGGAATGTGGGTGTCGGCCATCCCTGGGAAGGCTCTGGCCACCGCGATAAAACTTGAACCCACTTACTTCATGGGGGCCGCGAGAAGTGCGTGCACCAACCTTCATAGCAACTTGTGTACTTGTTCAAACATATGCCCTACGTGCAATATATATATATATATATATATATATATATATATATATATATATATATATATATATATATATATATATATAT
>JAYMFT010116599.1:0-13375 GCA_038088735.1 Panulirus argus
TTTTCCAAAAAAGGAACAGAGAAGGGGCCAAGTGAGGATTTTCCCTCCAAGGCTCAGTCCTCTGTTCTTAACGCTACATCACTAATGCGGGAAAAGGCGAATATGTATGAAAAAAAAATGTATATATGTGTGTATGTGGGGGGAAGGGTCTTTCTTCGTCTGTTTCCTGGTGCTACCTCCCTGACACGGGAAACAGCAATCAAGTATAAAAAAAAAAATTATTATTTTGTAGTACAGGCAGTCATCATTTGCTTTACATCATTGATAACCAAGCCAACATGCTGGATTTAGAAGTTGCTTAATGTATTACTCATAAGTTTGATATTGGTTCATATGGATATGGCTAGTCACTGAAATGTTTAGGAAGATTCATTACTCACCCTGCTGTTTTCAGTTTGGGAAAAAGGCAATAGTATCTAGTTTATTATTTTTAATGTAATTCTCTTGTTGTACTCATAGGGTCACCTAAACAACAAGGGCATCCCACTTGAGGCATCCTTCAGTCCAGACTCACAGTTCATTTTCAGTGGTTCCACAGATGGTAGAGTGCATGTTTGGAATGCTGAAACAGGCTATAAGGTAAGAATTTTTCATTGCTTTTGTATTGCTTTTTATTTCATGTCATGAGTTTAGAAGGGGTAAACAGCGTTATTAACTGCTTCTAGGAAGAACATCTTGCCATGTACCCAGTTAGATCTGAGAGTTGATAACTTGTAGGAAAAACATCTTGCCTTATGACCAATTAGATTTGAGAATTAAATAAGATCACCAGACACTATGAAGGGGGAACACCTTTTTGAGCCCATGATGTCAGAAAGGTTGCTTTCACTCTGTCTTTTCTGAGGAGCCTTTTCATACAGAGATTTAAAAGGTATTGGCATTCCTAAGCTCTTTTGTTAAAAGATACTCCATCCCAGATGTTGAGAATCAACCTTACATGATGCTAGGTTTGCCACTAAGATAGCTTGCTGATGCCCTGCAGAATGCCTTAAGGTAACCTTTTTGCCATAATCTTATGTTGCTTTAGAAGTTTTTCTTTAATCTTTTTTTGCCCTGTTGGTATGCTCTCCCAGGTAGCAGGAAAAACCTACCCTAAAGAGAAATGAGAGTTTTGGAGAATGAAAATTGTTTCTCTGTGGGGCAGTGTCCCACAAGCAGTTTTCCAGGTTGTTCTTTTCCACCCTAGCTTCCCTTCTCTTTCAGAGACCTCTTTTAAGTAACAGTAAGCATCATTGGAATGATGTTCATGTTCTGAGAACTATAAGGTGACCAGTATGACTGCAGGTCAGCTGGCAGGATAGTGATGTCATTACCAAGTGTAGGTTGATGATTGGCAGTGGGGACCCAGACCAACCTGAAGGTTGCAACTATTGAAAGGTAGTTAGCAAGGGTTGAGAGGAATAAATGTCACCAGAAGGTGGGTGATTAGAGGATCCTAATCCCTGGGATCTTTGAGAATCTCTCTCAACCCACAGGACACCTCCCTAGAGAGAAACAGTTTTCATTCTTCGCAACTTAACTTTTTCTTTCTACAATGGGAATAGTAAAGCACTTTAAACATCCAGGGCCCATGATTCTTTTACATCTTGCTAGCTACCATCAGAAACTGGATGGGATGTACTGTAGAGAAGTTTGTGAGTGCACTGGACAAGTACATACAAAGTGTACCAGACCAGTCAGGCTGTGAGGGCTATGTAGACCTAAGGCTGTGGCTTCCAACAACTTGGCCAACCAACAACCAAATCCAATAGCTAGGGCCTAGCCCAGAATGTAGGGATGAAGACCCCTAAAGACTTCATCAGGTATACCATTTTGTATGGTTAAGAAATGGAATTTTTGGATAAGTCTTGATACTTACTTTATCCATTGCAGGTGTGTGTACTGAATGCTGATCACACAGGGCCCGTACAATGTGTTCAGTTTAACCCAAAATACATGATGCTAGCCTCTGGATGTACTAATATGGTGAGTTACTGAATTGATAAGACTTTTTCTCCTCTTATCTGACAGCTTTTCTTCAAGCCCCTCTCCTTCATTTTGATATGCATGATTGCATGACAAGCAGCAGAGGATTATAGGTTTAGAAAATTGAAGACCCTTTTCCTAGAGTTGTTCATAGTATAGCTTGTCCCTTACATTCTTAAGACACCATGTCAGAAAGAAAAGGTTATCCACTTCTTGCCAAGCATGCTTAACAGATGTGTTTGTCATTATGCATAACAAGTATTTTTGTACTTTTTTTATTAGTATTCCTAAGAATAGGGGAGAAAGAATACTACCCACCTCTCCCTTGCATGTTATAGAAGACAGCTAAGAGGGGCAGGAGTAGGGGGTCTATAAATCCACCTTCCATATCATTACTTTCCAAAAGTAGGAAGGAGAGTTCTTGTCCTTAAAGGTTTATATCCTAAGGCATCATTGCTGAATGGAAAAGATAAGCTGTTTAAAAAGGATATCCTTTATACGTCAGGTTTAGCAGATCATCAGGATGATTTGATCTTTAATGAAATAAGAAGTTTTTTTTTCAGGTTAATATCGTGGGATTCTTCCTAAAAGAAAAGAATAAGATAGATACATGAAAGTTACAAACTAATTCTTGTGTGGCACTATTGGGAATATTAGCCACATGAATATTGATAGATGTCTGTCCATCTTTAAGCACTACTGACATGTAATTAGAGTTTACTTAAGTTGATTGTCAAAGAGTTTATCCATTTACTGTTTGTTATTGATTAAAGGAGTGGTGTGTGCCCATTCAATTGTACTTCCATAAATCAATTTAGATTTGTGCAGCTCGACAGATGATTATTTAACATTTACATAAATGAATAATAATTTTCTATCATTCTAAGAGCCAAAACTCTGCAAAATATTATCAAACAAAATTCTAAATTCTTCAGTTTTTTTTAAACATGGGTGCAGACCTCTTATATGTGCAGGTTCGGCTTGGTAGGGTAGGTAGATGGACTTAACTTTTATCTTTTTTTCACTGGCATCTGCATCCTGGTGACATTTTGTTTTATTAGTGAACTAACTTCTTATGCATAACTGATGACATATTTTGCTGTTTTGTCAGTAAGTCATAGTTTAGGAAAATTGTACTTTGTACTATAATGATAGCATAACACCAAAGTTGATTTAAATATTAATAGTATTATTATAGTGAGCTTAGGAAATACTACTGGATCATCAAGAATCTACAGATAAGAGATTTTCTTACCAGTAATGTATTAGATTTATGAGAAAAAGTTCACATGGATTTTAGCCAAAGCCTTTTATGACATTTTTAATATTTAATGCTGCTCTTTGAAATGAAATATCATCGCCTATGGATTTTAGCCAAAGCCTTTTATGACATTTTTTATATTTATTTCTACTCTTTAAAATAAAAGCTTCGCTAGATATTTATCGTGCCTGTAAGGGAAATGCTGTAGTACTTCTCCAAGAAAACCATAAAACTCTCTACATCACTTGATTTTTCTCACCATTTTGTTTGTTTACATCTTTAGAAAGTAAAGAATGATAAGGATTAGAAGCTGACACTGGCTTTCTGATTAATAGAAATTTGTTTCCACAGGCCTTCTGGCTGCCAGCCCTGGATGACATCTGAAGAGTTAGCAGACCTACAACTACATGCTCCCTCAAGAGTACTGAAAATAGAAGTGACCAGATTTGTATAAATCTTGATGCTGATCTTAACAAGAAAGAAATTTCAGGATTCTCAGTGTGTTGTTTGCTATTGGAAATCTAGAACCTGGATTATAGGGAGCATCCAGTATTTTAATTTCCCATACATAAACGTACTGAAGTTGGTTTCAGTTTGATATAGCTGTTTTGCAAAGAATGTGCAGAAATTGTTGAGCCTCATGGAAATGTACTTTTAAAGCAGTTGAATGCCAATAACCTCCTGGAATCTGAGGGTGTTGTTAACGAACAAACTTTGTCTAAGACTTGCTCTTATCTCAGTTGTCTCAGTTTGGGTGAATGACCTGTTGATGAGCTTTATCTCAGTGAGTGATGAATGTGTATACACTGGTTATTTTTTGACAACTGGTGATGAAGCAAAATCATATTGTCAAATAACGTTTAAGCATTATAAATATCACCTGTGATTTCTGTTATATTACACATTCAGGATATTCAAATGTTTATAGAAAACAAACAAAAGAATGAAAAATTATTGATACAAATTGCTGCTATACGTTAACTGAAATTATCTACAATATACAGATTAGTTTTGAACAGTAAGAAATAAAATTAGGTATGTAAGACACTGCTTTATTACTTGTTTTATATATACTGTGAAAAAAACTGTTCTGAATACTTTACACTGTCTTTCATGGTCATATCCACTGCCTGCTTCATATTTGAAAAAGCTGAAGAAAAGTATTAATTAGAATCAGAAGTCCCAAATTTTTATTGTATGATTTTTTTTACTTGAATTTGTTATTGACAGCGATATTTTCAGTACTCTTATTCTTAACACATCTCAACCTTCTCATTTACTCTGTAATATATCAGTGAGAATCCCTCATGATCATTACTTTGTAGGAAAGTAAATTCATATTATGTTCATAAAAATTTATACCTTTCATTATTATTATTATTATTATTATTATTATATGATTTACCTACTTTTTTACCATTATATCTACATGTGTATCTTTAAAATTCTGTCTTTCTTCATTGATATATCTGCCCGTTTCCTTTTGGTTTTATGGTGTACAGCAGGGTATTTCAGGATGAGCATTTTCCATGCGCCACTACTGCGTTTAATTCATTCAGTAGGTAAGAGGTGTGTATGTGATTCAGTACTTACATCAGGAAGAATACATTACTGAATACAAAGTAAGGTAATGTTGAAAAGCTGCAGTCATCAACTGATTTTCAAACTGTACGTTCATGCACCAGGAGCCCTTCTATGGGGCACCCTTAATGCTCAGGAAACTGAGTTCTGTAAGATGCAATAATGAATCTTCTTAAATGTAACTGAATCTTAAGGTTATGAAGCTATTAGTGTTATGATCAACTATTAAGAGTGTTCTTGCACATGTGATTGATACCTTGAAGATCTGTTGTACTCATATCATCAGCTAAATGAATTTTCATTGATGTTATTTTCCAGTAAGTAATTTATGTTAATTTCTTCAGAATGATGTTATAAAGAAGTTATTGTGTCTTAAGGAACTGATTTTTCTTGATACTTAAAGGAACAGGTAAAAAAAAAATAAGGAAATTGAACTGTGAATGTCTGTCCATCTATATTAAGTGCACGTTTTGTTAATTTGTAGCTTATTTTTGCATTCATTTGGAGAAAGTTCTGCCTGGGTTAACATGATTTAAAGTCAGGTTTGAATATATTTGAAAAACTTTAACTTTTAAGTGAAATTTGTTTAACAGAAATGGTCATGATTGTAAGAAATCCATGGTATCAGTGTTATTTACTCTGTTTCATTTAGTGAGGACATCAGGAATGACTGTGCTTTCATCCTGAACTTATTCTCTCTGTCATAAGCCTTCCCTCATCTCTTTCCATCCCTCATACCCTCTGATTTCCCTTGGAACTCTTTTACAGTGCTCCTACAGCTTATAGGCTGTGCTATAATCAGTAGCAGGGAAATGATGGACTTTTTGGCATGAGAAGTTCCTTGACAAGTTAATACACCTTTTTTGTCCATTAACAGGGATACACTCTCTTTAAAGAGACTTTGCACTTGCAGTGTAGCTGTGTGGAGGAAGAGTCCAGCAACACATATGCACACATATATTTATCAATTTTTTTATGCTTATTCACTGCTTCCCCCTTCAGTTATGAATAATATGCTGAAACCAGTGCCTCTACCCACAGCTCTATACTCACAGTTTCATGGTTTCCCCTGACCAGTTCAAATGCTCCAGTTCAGACCATGGATGGTACATTGTCTTATGCATACCACATTGCTCCAGTTCTTTTTATCCCAGGCATCCTTCTTACCCTCCTGGATGTTCAAGCCCCACTGTTGCAAGCCATCTTTCATGCCATCCTTCTCTTTTCTCAGTCTCTCCAGCTCCTTTGATTCTGACATGTATATCATCAAAGCATCTTTTTTTGATAATCCTTTCTATATGTCTGTACCATTTCAGCACACTTTGATCAGCTTTCTCAATCACACTCCACTTACTCTGATACCTCTTTCTTACACTGCAATTCCTTTTGCTGTCAATCTGCATCATGCCACATACTGTCCATGGGCATTTCATTTCTATCATGTACATCCTTTTTCATTTTGTTGCATATATGGCCCAAGACTCACATTAGTACAACACTGTTGGAACTACTTCAGACATACCCATCTTTGCCCTGACAAACACTTCCCCCACTGTATAAACACTGCTCACTGCAACCAGAACCTTAGCCCCTTCTCTCCTACCTAATGATTCATTTCAACCTCCGTGGTTCTGTTTGCAGGCAGTCAGTTATGCAATTAATTATATAACCCTGGACACACTTTACAGGACTCCTGCAGCTTTAAGGCTCCACTAGAGTCAGTATCATGAAAATGATATGACTTTTTTGAAGTGAGAAATTCCTTGATGAGACTGTATTCCTTTTGCTCACTGACATTGACAGAACCTCACCAGAGGTAGCTTTCCATTTGCAGTGTAACTTCATGCAGGTGAAGTCAGGTAACACTTGTATGATTTTTTTTCCATACTTGTGTGACATATCCTGCTGTAGCAAGGTAGCACCAAGAACAGACGATGAACAGCCTTATTTGTTTAAATCCATTCTCCAGCTGTCTTGCATAATGCACCAAAACCAGATCCCCTTATCTAAAGTAAGCTCCCACAGACTTTTCTGCAGAAGTGTGTGACAGTGACCCTTCTGTGGGAATGTGAAAAGAGGAAATTAAGGTTATGTGGCTTAGCAGGGGGGGGAGGTGAAAGACAGGTTGGTTTGAATGTATTCTAATGGAGAGAACCTGAAGAGAGCAGAGCATTTTAGATACCTTTGAGTGGACATATCAGCGTATGGAACTATGGGAGATGAAGTGTGTTGGCAAAGATGGGTATGTTTGATGTGATAATCCCAGCTGGTGCAAATCATTGGCCCTAAATACAAAAGAATAAAAGGGGTTGAAGTTTTGGAAAGGAAATGCTTGAGGACAGGGTGTGGTGTGAAGAGTTTTGATTGCATGAGGAATAGCAGTTTAAGAGAGAAGTGTGATAGTAAGCTGAGTATTACTGAAAGAGCTGAACAGGATAAACTGAAAAGGTTTGGACATGTGGATAGTATGAATGGAGAGAGATTAATTAAACAGATATATGTTAGAAGTGATTGGAGCAAGGGGGAGGGTGCTATCTAGAAGATGGAAGTATGGATTGAAAGACAACGATTTATTGGGGCTTGAACATATCAAAAGTTGAAAGTTGTGCATGGGTTCTAGTAGAGCAAGTCAGAGTGCTCTGGTATACAGTGGGTGATGCTGTCTGTGAGCTGAACCAGGACAGAAATTGGTCAGTGGAAACCACAGAATGAGTAATGGGAGATGGTTGTATGTAGAGAGAGACACCCCCCCCTTTTTTTTTTAAGCAGCTAGAGAGTGGATGTAACCAAATTAGGCCATTATTCATTCGTTTGTGGTTCCGGGTGCTATCTAACTACGTAGAATATGATGAACTAGTTTGAAACAGCAACTGACTCGCCTCCCAGGCACCACCTCCAATAGACTGCAGACCTACCCATCTCTCTTAAGACCCTCAAGTTTACCTTCCTCATCACCTTCATAAACATTAAATGGGTGTGGCGACCCACACACCCTTGTCTCTCTTCCCTCTATCCTTCTATCATCCTTTGATGTCCAGCTGAACCAAGTGATAGTTTTGAAAAAAAAATCATGACCCATTTTTTTCACTTAATGTGCAGTGAATTAGTGCAAAATGTCAGACTCTCAACACAAAGGTCTGATATTGTTTTGTATCAGTATTTTACATATGCTAAATGCTTCAATTTGATCCTCCTTCAGGATATACTTCATTATTTGTAAAATGTGAATTTGTTTATTAACAAATGTACAACTGTTAACATTTAATAGTGATCTGTTATGTATGTGTTAACCATGATTTAACAGAAGTTTCTTGTTATGACTATAAATCACGCCAATGAAATAAGCATTGCCGCAAGTTATGCATGGATATAGTAATAAGTATTTAGCCTGCCAGTTAAATGGGAAAAGGAAGTGTGTGCTGAGAATATCGCTTTAAATGATAAACTCATGCCTTGTGTTCATAAGTTTTTCATGTGTCATAAAATCTTGTCGCCTAATGGGGGTATCTTATACTGTAGTTATTTTGGTATATTTGTATATTACATTACAATTTTATATTAGTAACGTACCATATAAGGTGAGGTCAAGAAAGTATTTCTCTTAACTTGTCAGTCATTACTCTGGTGCATAATGTTTTATAGGAAGGTTAAGTCCTATGAGAACTTGCCCTTTGTACCGTGGAAAGTTTTGCTTTATGTAAGAATAAATCTGAATTTTTTTCTGTATTTTTCTCTGAAATGTAATTTGAACTAATGAATATTTTTCATATTCAAATATTTCTCTTACTGGTAATCTGTCTTGCAACTAATGTGTTATTTGAGCACGAATTCCAGGTACATTGTGGGGGCCATCATATTTGTCGTCTTGTTGTGTGGAAAGTTGCTCCGTAAGATTTCCTTGCAACTTAGGTCACAGATTCAGCAGGTCTTCTTCCCCTCTCCCTTCCACAGAGTTTCCTGTGTGCTAGAATGCACCTACATAGTTTTACAGTGCAAATGATAATTCCATAGACTTTAGTGTAATATCAGTTTTTCAACTCAAATTTCGTACTACTGGAGATGTTTTAACCTTTCTCTGCTGCATATTACATCTCAAGAAGTATATGTGACCAGCTGGTAATAACTATACAAATTTTCACCATCATTAGTTTTTCTTTGAAATTTACTGCATTGTTGTTTCCAAGATTGCACCATTCATTGATATACTCATCAAACTTAAGCTGGTTTTACCCTTGTATTTTGACTGCAATAGTTTTTCAAGCTTGAAAACTAATTGAAGAAGCATTGCAATAGTGATGAAACCTGCATCAGTATTATAAACCTATGATGCATCTGAAAACTGAAGAAGCTTATGAATGATATTTATTTGTTGTGACCAGTTATGTTTACATTAGCATTAGGCACAGTGTTATAGAAAGATATTAAGACATGCATTGGGCTTTGAATTCAGCAGATGAGTTCATCATACAATAAGATTATGACAAATGTCACTGAAAGTAAAGCTGAGGTAAATATCATTCATTACCCAGCATTTTAAATGGTGGTTTGTTCTTTTTATGTGTTATCTCGGTGATTTATTTGTAAAGACATTAATTTTTTTTATTGCATTTAGTATGAATTACTGTGTAAATAAATGTGTAGTTTAATGATAAAACAAACTTGGCCTAAGTTTGTTTAGTGATGTAAGTCATTTGAAAAATATGTCATCAGACAGTTATTATGAACTATATTCAGTGTCACCTGAGCAGGGATAGGTTCATTTCATGTAACAGTAGAATTTTTTATTGCTTTTTTCATTATAGTTTAGATATAATTGTTAGTGGTGGATATAAGTTGCTGAAAGGAGCAGCTTCAGAATTAAATAGCTCTTATGTTTGGTGTTCCACTTGGTAATAATTCTCATATGGTTTTGATTCTCAGACATAAAGGAAGCACTTGAAAAATATGTTATCAAGGAAATGCTTCAGTTATTTAGTTAATTTTGTTGTAGTTTACCAAGGGGATTGAGTACTTTCAGCTCATGCTGATTGAACTACAAACCCACCGATTATCTTTGTGATTATGAAGGTTATATTGTATAAAAAGAAAAATTACTCTTAATCCTCTTGTTTTGAATTACAAGCACACTTAGTTGTTAGGCTTGTAGTAGTTTGTAGAGCAGGAAATAACATGCTTTTTATTTTTAGAAGAGAAGAAAGGTATAGTTTTGATTTACCACTTTTTCTCAGCAATAGGTAAACTAAGGATAACAGGATGAACTAAATACATAATCTCAGGTCTTGCTGGTGTTTTTTCTGACACACTTTTATATATTGTATATTCATGATTGATGAAATGTGCTTGGGGAAGTGGTTGAAAATGATTACTAGTGAATATCTGATGCTTCATGTTTTTGTGTTTTTACAACACAAGATATACAGTGAAATAGTCTTGTGTGATTGCAACCATAGATATTTAATAGCATCTTATGGTAGTATTGCATTAGGGAAGCTTAATGAGGAATACTACCAAATATTCATTTTGATTTCAACGTACTTGGGGCACTTGTATAGCAACAGCTCTTAGAGTGACATTTCAGTAAGCAGCATTCAAGAATTAGGGTACAAACTATTAAAACAAGTAAAGCCTTGCAGTTGCAACAGATTTAAAAAATGTTGTATTTCATATTTTATATTTCAAATATTCTTCTCTGTAAATAATAAAATTTTCAGAATCACTTGTAATTCATGATTCATAGTTAATTGTCAGGCTAATAATGTGATTTTTTGCTGGACAAAAATCACTAATTAATCTGATTCTTGTATAGATATGTATTATACAGTTTATTTATACAGTTTGTAGTACTTTTGTAAATATTAAGTACATCTACACAAATTTACATAGTGTATACATATATAGTATATCACTTGTATAGAGTCTACCTATACAAGTTTGCTGCTTGTATAGATGTGTACTATACCTATACAGTTTATTTGCATGATATAGATGTACCTGTATTATGGCAACTGTGATTGAATCAGTCTAAATTACATCATATTAGAGTGTTATATAATGATGATAAGCTGTTTTGAGTATACTCTGTACATCATAACCCCCTTATAACATAGGTTCTGTTGATTCATATAGTAACATTCTTCTATAATGATAGATAGCCAGAAACGTAACTCTGCTGTTATACTTGGGCCCCTGGTTTTACTCTTCTGCATGCAGTTTAATGAATGAAAATTTGATTTTAACATTCTAACAAAATGTATAATGTATATTTGTCTTAAGGGTCATATAAAAATTCATTGAAAATATTAAAAATGCTTCAGATCTTTTGAAAATTTATGAATACTACAGTTAGTAGATTAGAAAAAGTTACACACAACAGATTGACATGGAGATGGATAACAAAGTTATTTTTAAATTGACATAGAGATAGATAACAAATAGTTATTTTTGTTAGTATTATACAACCTTAGTGCCCTTCTGGAGCTTGGAGGCTGCATTCCACATAATAGTAGGAAATGATGGACTCTTTTGGAGTGAGAATGTCCTAGATGAATTTGTTCCTTGCATCCATTTTCAAAGATACAGCCTTACCAAAGGTGACTTCTCACTGGCTTTTCGTTCACTTGCAGGCAGAGTTTGTTAACACCTAGCCAATAGTTACAATAGTACATGTGTGTTGATCACTCATAACTAGGTGAAGGCTGTCAGTGATATTTTGTGACTACATATGCCAGATCTTTTATTTGATTGCTAAAAAGAAGTACAGGTAAGTAACACCAATAAACATTTTGATGCACCTGTAGCTGAATGTTATTTTCATTTGTGTGCATTTTTAAGCAGTACAAAGAAAACACCTGGGCCATACATCCTGTATTGCTTCTGGAGCCACATTTTTCTAACTTAGGCCTGCAGGCCACCACCCTCTCTACACAACCTTATCATACACTTTTACTAGGTATACTCAACAGACATATACATCAGTAATTCGACTAATCACTTTTGTTCCCTTTGCCTTTACGTAAAGGGCACCCATGCATTCTGCCAGTCATCAGGTCCCTCACCTTCCACTTTCCCAAAGTATTAAACGGTATGGCATAAGCCTTTACTCTAAACTTTTTTGCAGTGATGTGTCTTCTTGTCTCTGTTCCCTTTTGTATAGCTTACTCTCTAGCCCTTCCAATGTATTAATCGTTGATGGAGCTATTTCATGATTGTGGTAGTGGTACCCATCATGGTTCTATTACCCACTTTATTTCTTCTCTCCTTAAATGACCACTCTTTAACCCTTTTTTCACTCATATGTTGATGATTCCAGTATTCATACTTGAACTTTATTTTCCTCCCTCTCACTCTAATTCTCCTTCTTGCAGTGAATGTAATATCTCTCGTAGTTCAGACTTTTGTAGCATCTTGGAATAGGTAAGGAATAACCTGGTAACATTTGGTAATGCTAAAATGTAATTTCAACCCATATCTATTTTTAAATGCCTCGATTCCCTCGGTTAATTTTTGAAATACCACAACTCATTCCTGCAATAACATATTGGGTTTAGCCATGGCCTCAGTCTATCCTGGAAACCTCTCGTAATGAACATCACAATATCTCTTTAAGGTTGGGATGTTGCGTTTCTGCTGTAAGTATTTTTCTTGTGAGCAGCTGTTTCATGTCTACAGTATTGCTAACATGTCTTAGAGAGGTTCCTCTTGCATATCTCTATTAACATGAGTGGAATCAAAGCCTTCCTGTTCATAATTTTCCAACTACTACTACACTTAAACCCCCCTTCCCTTTTTTACTGTCTGTCATGATGCTGCTGCTCTTTCTGTGTTCTTTCGATCACTGTTCTTGCAAGCTGTCTACATGTGTACTTGTTATACCACCTCTTTTCTTTGAACAGTGAGACAGTAGAGTCCTCTTCCTATAACCTTTCAGCCAGTGAGAATTAGGTCTAAGTCTTTCTTTCGTACCATAGTTGGGAGACGAAATCTTATTCAAATGTCGGTAAACGATTTGAAGATTCATGATCCACGAGGCGTATTTCAGTTGTAATAGTGGTTTGACGAAGTACAGCTTCCTGTTTAGTGAAATAATGAGCGAAGGTTATGAAAGGAAGAAATGGAAACCACTTTAAACAGGCCCAGCAGGATGTAGTTCAATAGAACGACTGAACGTTAACGAGTGAAAGCAGAATCTGTGGTAGTAGAGGGGCAATGGGTTTTGGGAGGGGTTGGTAGTACTACTGCCTGAGTAATCCTAACCGTTAGCAGCATGGGCAGGGGGAACTCGATGCTGGGAACTGTAGGCTACAAGCTTGTAGGACTTCTGTGTTTTGGTGATTTATGATAAAAACTGGGAAGGGAAGGGAGAGAATGTGAAGATACGAAGTAAAGAGTAGGATAGATGTGTATAATGCAATTGCGAAGACGATATAATTGTGTTTGAAAATCAAGTTTAGTTATCATGGTACCATACTTTCGTTTCATATATGACTTATAATCACCCTTTTTTTTTTTTTTATGTTGAAGGCTCCAGTCACGGACAAAAGTCCACATCAAGGCCGGGCCCTAATTGAA